>PVIU01022209.1:0-29809 GCA_004026605.1 Ondatra zibethicus | reverse complement strand
CATCTCCCTTCCCCTCCCCTTTACTGCCCCTATTTATTCACTTCTTTCAACTAAAGAAAATTGTAGTCACCTCCAACTTTTAACTATTTTGAGCAATTTGTCTATGAAAATTCACCTGCAGTATTTTGTGTAAAAATATATTTCATTTCTCTTGAAATAGAATCCTGAGTCAAATTTGCTAGACCTTTGAATTTTTTTTATTTAAATTGCTCAAATTTAAATTTGAGTTTCCCTAAGTGACTGTAACTGTTGTTTTCACTTACGCCCTCAGTTATGCACAAGAATTCCAGTTTCTCTATGTGTTAACCAGTATTTACTTTTTATAGCTGCTCTGGTTGATCTGCAGTGCGCCTCATTTTCATTTCCATTTCCATCATGAGTCACGATGCTAAGCATCTTCTCATTTGTGTTTTGCCCATTTGGGTGTTCTCTTTGGTGAGTTGCTTATCCAAAGAATTTGCCAGTCAGGAGCTGAGTTGCTTGTCCTCTTGCGGCTGTGTTATCATGGTTCTTTGTATGCTCCATAGAGAAATGCATTTCTGTCCCATCCAGCGGGAAATGAATCGGGGTCCCTGGGCCCTGGAAGAGAGAGGAATGAAGAGACAAGAGACACGAGAAATGGACAGCAAGTCTGTATTCTGATCAAGCTGCCAACTTTATTTTTTCTCAGGAGCATTATATAGCAAAAGGGGCAGGGGGAGGGTAGGATGCTGGAATGTCAGGTCTGGAGGTGTCCCCTAGCTGATAGGAAGAAATAAGGAGATTCTGAGGGTCTGTAAGTATTTACTAATAAGGGAAATGCTAATTACTTCTGGTGCCTGGGATCCACGGGTCTGTAGGGGATCTTAACTCACAGGGAGATAAGTGTTATTCTAGGCCCAGAACTTGCCCTACAGAGGCTACTGAATAGCTTACTTTATTTGTGAATAAGATAGCTATAACCAAATACAGGTCTTTTCTTCCAGCACATTACTTCTCATATCTGATTGGGAAATACGCCTTTGAGGTCTGTGGCTTGTCTTTCCTTATAGTTTTTTTTTTTGAAGTATAAAAGTTTTAATTTTCGTTTCTTTAATTGCACATGTGCTGTTGTGACTAAGTAGGCTTTGTCTGACTCAAAGTAATGAAGATGTCCCCTATGTTTTCTTCTAAAGGGTAGAAGTTTAATTCTTACACTTTAGTTTATACTTGGTTAAATTAAATTTTTAATTTAATAATTAAAAAGTAAGAATCTAAATCTGGAATCTCAGAGTTGTTTTGATTTGCATTTCTCTGATGACTAAGAATGTTGAACATTTCCTTAAGTGTCTTTCAGTCATTATAGATTCCTCTGTTGAGAGTTCTTGTTTAGGTCTGTATTCCATTTTTTTATGGGATTATTTGTTCTTTTGATGACCAATTTCTTGAGTTCTTTGTATATTTTGGAGATCAGACCTCTGTCTGATGTGGGGTTAGTGAAGATCTTTTCCCATTCTGTAGGCTGTTGTTTTGTCTTATTGACCATGTCTTTTGCTTTACAGAAGCTTTTCAGTTTCAGAAGGTCCTATTTATTAATTATTTCTGATGACAATTTATGCTGGAGAGGTTGTGGGGTAAAGGGAATACTCCTGCATTGCTGGTGGGAATGAAAGCTGGTACAGCCCCTTTGGATGTCAGTGTGGCAATTTCTCAAAAAATTAGGAAACAACCTTCCTCAAGACCCAGTAATACCACTTTTGGGTATATATCCAAAGGATGCTCAATCGTGCCACAAGGACATGTACTCAACTATGTTCATAGCAGCATTGTTTGTCATAGCCAGAACCTGGAAACAACTTAAATGCCCCTCAACCAAAGTATGGATAAAGAAAATGTGGTGCATTTACACAATGAAGTACTACACGGCAAAAAAAAAATCTTGAATTTTGCAGGCAAATGGATGGAGCTAGAAAGCATCATATTGAGTGAGGTAACCCAGACGCAGAAAGACAATTATCACATGTACTCATAAGTAGTTTTACACATAAAGCAAAGAAAACCAGCCCACAAATCACAATCCCGGAGAACCTAGACAACAATGAAGACCCTAAGAGAGACATACATGGATCTAATCTTATCCTTCTCATCTTGAAAATGAAGATCTGAATAATATTACTTGAAATGAAGGACCAATGGAGGAGTGGAATTCTAAGATGCTCGCAGAGTCCTCCACGCCGTCCTCCCTAGGACACTTCGCCCGTGCTCTCAGGTGTGCCTTTATTCTCTTCTCTAGTCCCTTTCTTAGTATCTCTATCAATTCTCCATCTCTGCTTCATAGTGACTTTAGCATCAAGGCCAAGCACCTCAGAGCGCTCCGTCAAGGTTTCTAAAAGATTAAGGGAACACCTCAGGCTGCTGAGGCAGAGAACATGCAGCTTGGAGCTGTGGCTCTGTCCCTCACTGCTAATGCTTCCTTTGGCTATCAGGCTTCTGAGACAGTACATCCCAAGGGAGTGACATTCCTCCAGGGGTCTTGTGCCGAGAGAGAAGGGAAAGCTGAAAACTTACTCCAACCGGCTGTCTTCCAGAAGGAGGTTTCACATAGTTCAAACGCCTTGTCTGATGACCTAGCAGGAGTGACTGGAGTGCAGAGGAGGATAATGGACACTCTGTTAAACATGAATCTCAAGGCCAGACCCCAAAGATGACTTTAGAGGGCCAATGCACTCTTTGTTTGCATTCCCAATGTGGCCAATCTTTTTCTGCTTTTCATTATTATTATTTCCTAAGAGGATGGGATACTGGGCCTCGGATGCCAGGGCTATCAGAGTCCATGCTCTGATCCTAATAATGTGGTTAGCAGAATCCCTTTGTTCTTGTCCAGTTGGCTTGTGGGCTCCTGTGGTGTCTGTGACTCTTTTAGTCCACAATGTCCTGATGCTTCCAGGCACTTCCACCTCTGAGTCAGATAGTGAGATAGAGACCAGTTCCTCGTACTCTGGCTCAGGCCCCTAAACAAAGTATTTCCATGTGTACAGGCAGTGCCTGACATGGCCCATTGGCCACAGGCTACTCCAACTCTGCAGGGACACTGAACGATGTACCAGCAGACTTGCTTGGGTATCTAAAACACATTTTCAAAATGTCAAGTGACCCTCAGTGACCAGCCTGCTGAGGAACTGCTGTGTTCCAGGGCTCCCTAGTGAAGACACATTGCAGCCAACGTTTTCGGAGTGGGATCACCTCTCCACTGAGTCAGAAAATTCCCTGCCAAGCAAGCAGCAGTAGAGCGTGTAACTGCTCAGGGTGATTGTAGTTTTCCAATCACCACATTCTGCCAAGGCTCTGTTTCAAATTTTCTGTTCTCAGAGATGCAGTCTGAGAACCTGCAAGCTCTTCATAGTAGATTTTGGGAGAGCTCCGCAAGCCCCTTCCATAGCCTCTGTCTTACCGCTAGCCACTCGCCTAAGCCACATCCGTCTGCACCTCCCCACTCCCCACCTCATCCCAGACTCATCTTCTGTTAGGATTTTCTTACTTCCTTGAAGCCTGTAGCAGTGCTTGTTGAGGATGTAGACATGATACAAAGCCAGCGACCAACATCTTCAAGAAATTTCTTGCCACTCAACCCATTTCTGGAGAGAGCGCTAGAAGGCCAAGGCAGACGTGTGATCTTTGATGCTTGTTGACTGTTTTGCCTGGGCTCACCATGACCTGGTACAGCTGATATTCAGACTTTGGGTAACCCACGTGCTCACTAAGATCAGACTAGTGCTCAATAAGATACCTCCTTTTCCTAAGCAACATTCTCTAAGGAAATGGACATCTCACAGCTACATGGAGGATGTGTTTCAGAATTCGAGATAGATCGCAGCTGCAAAGGGAGAACGTTTAAAGTATGAAGAGGTCAAACCAAGGAGACACACACCATTTTAACCTACTCTGCATCTCAATGAACGTCTTCTACAATCAAGATCTACTAACATCTGTGTACGTGACCAGCAGTATCTTCTCATCAGGGTGAATCAGTGTGCGTAAAGGTCAGATCCTTTAGGAATCAGCATATAGAAGAGATTCATGGTGGATTGAATGAGAAGGGACCTCATAGGCTCATCTATTTGAGTGCTTGATTCCTAGTTGGTGGATTTATTTAAGCAGGATTAACAGGGGTGGCTTGGTTGTAAAAGGTCTGTCACTGGAGGTGGGCTTTGAGGTTTCAAAAGCCCATGCCAGGTACCATCTTGATCTCTTTCTGCCCATGCCTGTGGATAAAGATGTTAAGGTCTCCAGCACCATGCCAGCCTGCTGCCATGCTTCCTGCCATGATGACAAAGGACTAACCCTCTGACACTGTAAGCAACTCCTAATTGAATGCTTCCTTTAACAAGCTGCCATGGGCATGGCGTCTCTTCATGGCAATAGAACAATAACTAAGACAAGGAACAAATAAGGTGTATTTGTTACCCAATAGTCAAGTGGTAATAAAATTTGAATAGGAAAATGAACACAAACCAATACTTATGTAGGAGTCTTAACATCAGCGTCCGTGGGCCATTTGGAGTCAATATTTATGGAAAATGCAAAGAGAAAATTCAACAAGGGAAGAAGAGGAAAAGACAAGATCCATACTTTAGAGAAATAGCTGATCTATAAGATGACATTAAAAGTCACTAGTGCTGGGCATGGTGGTGCACGCCTTTAATCCCAGCACTCAGGAAGCAGAGGCAAGCAGGTCTCTGTGAGTTTGAGGCCAGCCTGGTCTACAAAGTGAGTTTCAGGACAATTAGAGCTGTTAAACAGAGAAACCCATCTCAAAAACAAAAAATAAAAGTCACTAGTATGGGTTTGGAGGATTTTGTTCACATCCCCTTTCAGAAACCTACACATGTGTGGCCTCCAGGTTAATTCATTGCCTGCTCCATTTTTATGTCACCTTTTGAATATTCTTAATCTTCTTACCAGTTTTTCCCAACTATAATTTCCGTGCCACTTACTTATAAGAAGCTGAATAACTTTCTCCCTTCAATTGCTCTCAAAACACCAACTCTAGGAACGTATTCTACTGTAGTCTGACACTGCGTATGGGCATTATTGAAACCCTGGGTCCAAAGGTCAAGGATTTTAGCTTTGATTTTGTTTCTTTCCTTTAGGTCCTTTCTGTAGAACAGGCCAGGTGGGCTCATAGTGTCCTAGATAGATAGATATAGATAGATAGATAGATAGATAGATAGATAGATAGATAGATAGATAGATAGATAGACAGACAGACAGATAGATATATCAAGCATGTGAAAAACTCACTTCTTTTTAAAAAAAGATTTTAAAGGTTTTTTATGTGTGTAAAAGTTTTGTCTATACATATGTCTGTTCACCATTTGTGTGCCTGGTGCCTAAGGAGGCCAGAGAAGGGTCTCATGATCCCCTGTAGCTGGAGTTACAGATTGTCGTGAGCCACCATGTGAGTGCTGGGAATTGAAGTCAGATCCTCTGGAAGAGCAACAAATGCTCATAACTGCTGAGTCATCTCTCCAGCTTCAAAAGGTCACTTCTGTCACAAGAGCTGATCCCTTAGGAGGAAGAGGACTCAGTACATACTGCACATTCTTTAACACTTAGCTGAGTCATTCCCATCTGTCTTTCTTAAAACCTTATCTCCACTATAGTACTGAAAACAGCCTGGTATTGGCATAAGAATAGACAGGAGGACCAATGGAACCAAATAGAAAACCTGGATATTAATCCACACTCCTTCAAACACCTGATTTTTGACAAAGAAACAAAAAAATATCAAATGGAAAAAAGAAAGCATATTTAATAAATGGTGCTGGCATAACTGGATATCAACATATAGAAGAATGAAAATAGACCCATATCTATCACCATGAACAAAACTCAGGTCCAAATGGATCAAAGACCTCAACATAAAGCCAGCCATACTGAACCTTATAGAAGAGAAAGTGGGAAATACACTTGGACACATTGGCACAGGAGACCAATTCCTAAATATAACCCCAGCAGCACTGAGCAGACACTGAGAGAAACAATTAAGAAATGGGACCTCCTGAAACTAAAAAGCTTCTGTAAAGCAAAGGACATGGTCAATAAGGCAAAACAACAGCCTACAGAATGGGAAAAGATCCTCACTAACCCTACATCAGACAGAGGTCTGATCTCCAAAATATACAAAGAACTCAAGAAATTGGTCATCAAAAGAACAAATAATCCAATAAAAAAAATAGAGTACAGACCTAAACAGAGAACTCTCAACAGAGGAATCTAAAATGTCTGAAAGACACTTAAGGAAATGTTCAACATCCTTAGTCATCAGAGAAATGCAAATCAAAACAACTCTGAGATTCCATCTTATACTAAAGAGTTTGTGGGTAAAAGGGAACACTTCTGCATTGCTGGTGGGAATGAAAGCTGGTACAGCCCCTTTGGTGACTTCTCAGAATTAGGAAACAACCATCCTCAAGACCCAGTAATACCACTTTTGGGTATATATCCAAAGGATGCTCAATCGTGCCACAAGGACATGTGCTAAACTATGTTCATAGCAGCATTGTTTGTTATAGCCAGAACCTGGAAACAACTTAAATGCCCCTCAACCAAAGTATGGATAAAGAAAATGTGGTACATTTACACAATGAAGTACTACACGGCAGAAAAAAATAACAACATTTTGAATTTTGCAGGAAATGGATGGAGTTAGAAAACATTATTTTGAGTGAGGTAACCCAGACACAGAAAGACAATTATCACATATACTCACTCATAGGTGGTTTTTAAACATAAAGCAAAGAAAGTCAGCCTACAAACCACAATCCCAGAGAATTTAGACAACAATACGGACACTAAGAGAGACTTACATAGATCTAATCTACATGGAAAGTAGAAAAAACAAGATCTCCTGAGTAAATTGGGAGCATGGGAACCTTGGGGGAGGTTTGAAGGGAGAGGAGAGAGGCAGGGAGGGGAGCAGAGAAAAATGTTGAGCTCAATAAAAATCAATTAAAAAAAAAGAAAAATATCTTATCTCCAAACCAAAGCATCCTTCTCTGTTCTCCTTCTTTGTCCACACACAGAGGACTGACTATGTGCTCATCAATGGTTGCATTCATTGCTAGTGATGTCATAACAAAGGGGCACAGATTGGGTGGCTTAAAACCTCAGAATATTTTTTTACATGTTTTTGTAGACTAGAAGTTCAAGATCAAGGTTTCTGCTTTTTTCTAAGGCCTAAACCTATGTGCATGTGGTACTAGGATGTGAGCCTGTCCTCCACAGGCTCTTGTGGTAAAAACTTGTTTCCTGGCCAACTCAGCTAGCTTGGGAAGGACTAAAAATGTTAGAAGACAAGAGGACAGAACCAAGAGAATGTCCCCTTTCCTCTTTCCTCCCTCCTTTTCCCTCTGTCCTCTTTCCCCCTTCTTCTCCCTCTCTCCCCTTATCTGTGCCCTGCTTTCTGGTCACTGTGGAAGTATTCTGGGAAGAAGGAAGCTCTCTTGGGAGTCCTTCACAGACCACCAAAGAAGCAGAAGGCCTGAGAAAGCTTGGGAAAGAAAAGAGTAAAGCATGTTTTCTTGGTAGGAGCAATTTCTTCAGTCTGCTCTGCTTGCTAGAGACAAGCACTCTCATCTAAGAGAGGCTTCCTGACTCAGCTTTAGCTATAAAGCCTGCAGCTCTTTTAAGAGGTCCTGCCAAGAAACACTTCAATAGTGTTGATGAAAAGCTGACCGCATGATTTTCAGTTTTCAGCCATAGCAGGAAAAAAGCTGCACCGTTTTAAAATGCCGGCTTTCTGGGCCGTCCTGCCAGGGCAAACTCTGACTCTTTCAGGCAATCGGTCTGACTACGAAGCATTTGAGTGTGGTTTGTGAGCACAGTGCTGCAGCTTGCTTGCTGGCAGGGACCTTGAGACACCATAGAGTTGTGGCAATAAACATGGCTACAGCCGGTACCTCCACCATGAGGCTGGAATCGCAGAAAGCTAAGGAATGGGCTGGATCCAGCTGTCAAAGTCATGGCTTTAATCCTACCCATATTGCTTGGTAAATTAAAGACTTGTGTAGTCAGAAAAAGAGAGATATACAGTAAAGAGAGATTCAAAGATGAAGAAAACCTCTAAATGACTTACAGTGTGTTAAAAAATATATGCAGGCTAAAGGTTAAAGTCGTTAAAATAAAAAAAGAGAGAAAGAGAGTAGTTGGGTATAGTGGTACATACCTTTAATCCCAACACTTGGTAGACAGAGGCAGGCAGACCTCTGTGAGTTCAAAGTGTGGTAGCACACGCCTTTAATCCCAATGGCTGGGAGGCAGAAGCAGACAGACCTCTGTGAATTCAAGGTGTGGTGGCGGACACCTTAAATCCCAGCACTTGGGAGGCAGAGGCAAGTGGATCTCTGTGAGTTCAAGGATAGCCTGGTCTACAGAGGGAGTTCCAGGACAAAGACACATAGAGAACCTGTCTCAAAAAGCAAAAGTTAAAAGTAAAAATAATAGAAATAGAGGTTAAAATAAAGCCACGTAAAGGTGAAAAATACACAGAGAATCTTGATACTGTATGTTATTATGCTCTCTTTGAATTGTTTGAATGCTGAGGAAGGAGCAACAGCTGCTAAAAGATATTTGCTTATAAATGCTGCTGAATTAATCCAAGATAGGTATTTTGAAAATACCTTGACTTCAAGATTGAAGTCAAAAGATATGTTACTTTGGAGAAGAGATTTTGCTTTTGTTTCCACAGGAAACGAGAGACTGTGGATTCATTCTGAGTTAAGAAAACCCAGGTTTGATCAAGGAAGACCACCTGAGAAATCTCCTGTAGCAACAGATGGCCCAGATGTCTGAGTTCTACATCCAGAACAGATTCAAGATGCTGCCTGAGATAATCAAGACTCACAGGATACTCAGGTCAGGACTTGATCAAACTCTAAAGTTTCTTTAGGTCCCCATAAGATTATCAGTGCCCCCAACCAGCCGGAAGTAGCCTGGAATACTATGCCCACATTCCCAAAAAATGGACTATGGATATTTTCCTTAAAAAAAAAAAAAAAAGAGGGGGAAGTGATGTGGGAGAATTGTCTGTATTCTGTCAATCATGTGTTAAATAAACGCTGATTGGCCATTAGCCAGGCAGGAAGTATAAGCGGGAAAACCAGACTGGAAGTAGAGGTGGGGCAATAAGAACAGGAGTATTCTGGGAAGAAGGAAGTCCATTCCTCCCACTCCTGCCCAGACCACTGAAGAAGCAGGATGTGACCTGCTCCGCTGAAAAAGGTACTGAGCCATGTGGCTAACATAGATAAGAATAATGGGTTAATATAAGCTACAAGAGCTAATAAGAAGCCAGAGCTAATGGGCCAATCAGTTTATATCTAATGTAGACTCTCTGTGTGATTTTCTCTGGGACTAAACGGTTGTGGGACCGGGCAGGACAGAAACCCCCTGACAAGCAGGACCTCATGCTACACTAAAAGACATGATGAGGAAAAGAACGAGGTACAATTAGGCTACAAAGAAGGACACTAATCCAGGTCTAATGTGTTCATGGGAAACATGACAGCCAAGCTAGTGACTGAATCCTCATAATCTTAATTGACCTATATTGAGCCAGGCACAGGCTTTACATGCACAACTTGTGTTAGCTCATGATCTTTTTCTGAAATAGGTGCTGCAATTTGTCCCCAGCTTACAGTAAATAAAGCAGGGATGTAAGCATCTCAAACTTAATAAGGACAATGGCAGACCCTTCATATAAAATCAGTCACCTTTAGCCCTTCGTCTTTGTGCTGTATGGTGCAATGGATGGTCAGTTGGTGCACAGGAGACAAGGAAGGGGAAGAGACTGAACAAAACAGTCATGGAAACGATCATTCTCTAAAGAAATAGCTAGACTCATAGGTGAGTGAGTAGTTCCACATAGCTAAATGCTGGAGAACAAAGCAGATAGAAAATACAAAGTTTCCCATAAATTGTTTTAGGGAGTTGTAACATTATTTCCAGGGTAATGTGAAACAGAATTTGTTTCAAGAGTCTGGGAAGACTGAACTCAATGAGATCAACCCCAATTGAGGGGTGTTATAGGAAACTTAGGAATGGGAAGTTTTGTGATTGAATAGTTTCTTTTTTCTTTTCTTTTCTTTTCCTTTTTCCCTAAAGCAAAATGACTGACTGTTATTATTTCAGGCAGTAAAGTCTGGTGAGTTTGAGTATCCAGGTTCCTAAGCAGGATTATAACAGGAGCCTTGTTGAGGGTCTAGAGAGCAGAAGTGGCCTTAGTGGCACCAGAAAACCTGTACTATGTGGCTCAGGAATTTGAGTCCTCTTAGTAATGGACCACTGCTTCTTGGCAAAAACCTATATTGGCCACTGAAAAGCCAACATGGTCCATGCCCAATGGAAGCACAGGATGCTTATCTTCAATAGAAGTTTTTATTTCTGGTTAAAGACCAATGCTACCAACAATTGTAGAAGAATTATAGAAGGAAAAAATGCATTGGCAGTATTCTGAAAGCCATTGTAATTGGCAGGTAAAAATCCTATACTCTACTAAGCAAGTTTAAAAGCCTCTGTAGAACTTCCTTAATTGGCATTATTAAGTTAAGTATGTCCCCGCTTCAAAAAGGAATTTCAAGTAGCTTTATCCCCGGCTAACACAGAAGCCAGCTTTCATTCAAAGCAGACAATAAGAATGAATGAACAATCCTTGTAGGCATTCATTTAGTTCTCTGTCGTTGGGGTATTATTCCTTGGACTAAGGTAAGACATGGAGACTCTTAAATGTTTCTTACACCTTGGAGCTTCAATCACAAAAACCAAGTACCACATCTGGTTTCTAAGCAAATGAACTGGGCCTTTCTTATACTTTGCCTAAAACAGGCAGGGACATGCTTCTGTCCTCAGTTGACACAAACCCAGCCCAACCGCTGCAGCTCACTGGCCATCTGTCATTGCTCCCTTGACATCAAAATAACAATATCTGGCTCACAGGACCAAAGAAGAGCATGTGTTTGATGCAGGGCTGTCTCTGTGTTCTTGAAGACAACACTTCTTTGTCTCTATCGCTTTGGCAACATGGTATAGAGATGGAAAAATAGGCACCTTTGAAACCAGTGAAAACAGTGACTGGACCTAAAGGCGGACCTTGGCTGGGTGCCTGACAGACTATTAAACTGTGGCTTCTACAGCTCCCCTGCCCTTTGGAGGTTGCTTCAGATACTTGATTTGAACAGACTGGAAAGTGTGAGCCAGAGACATGGCAGGGCGGGTGTTGGCGTGTTCACTCCAATAGAGAAATAAAGATGCAATGTGGTTTAGGTTCTGGCCCCAGTGTCCCTGACGTGGGAGCTTGTTTCTGACTGTCCTGTTATCTGGCCCACAAGCTCTGCTTCCGCCCTGCTGGACCCTCTAGCTTGTGTACATGAGTTATTGATTATGAGTTGATTTTCAAGTCGGGGAGTACAGAGCTCATTTTACACATAAGGAAGGAAGCTGAGGTCTGAAAAGGAGGAGTGATGTATAGGCAGACAGACTGAGTGTTTAAGTCCCACATTAAGCTGAACACCAATTTTTTCCTTTTTTATTTCATTTGTCAATTTCAAATCCCTATGTTGAATCATTTATATGTGGAAAAAAATGTTTATATTATTACTGCTAAAGAAAGATTGTAAGTTTTAAGAGTTATAGGTGGGGTAGTTGAAGGAGAGGTGGATATGGGATGGAGTAGAATCAAGAATACATTATAGGGCAATGAGATGGCTCAACAGGTAAAAGCTCGATGATCTAAGTTCGATTCCCGTACTCACATGGTAAAAGGAGAGAACTGACTACCACGATTATCCTCTGACTTCCACATTTGCAGACACATGCACAATAAATAAGTCTAATAAAACACTTTAATTTTTTATTTTTTTATTTTTATTTTATTTTTGAAAGTTCCATACATCTAATGTATATTGATCATATTCATTTATTATTACCCCCTTTCAATCCTCCCTTATTGCCCCCACTCTATAGCCCTCCCAAACTCACATTCTTTTTTATTTCCTTTTTTGGTTATTAATACACCCACCCAGGTCCAGTTAATTCTGTCCATGTGCACAAGAGTGTATAGCCACCCACTGGGACATAAGCAGTCCACTAGAGGCCACATCTCCAAAGAAGAGTGGCCACTCCCTCTCAACAGTCATCAGCTGCTAAAAGCCCCTCCAAGAGGGATGCCTGGGAGCCCTTCCCCATCCATGCTGGAGTTTGACTGCCTTGATCTTGTGCAAGTCTTGCGCAAGTAACCATAGCTCTTGAGAGTTGGTGTGTGCAGCAGTCATGTTATGTCCAGAGAGTTGGTGTGTGCAACGGTTGTGTTATATCTAGAGAGTTGGTGTGTGCAACAGTCATGTTATGTCCAGAGAGTTGGTGTGTGCAACAGTCATGTTATGTCCAGAAGTCAGCATTTCACGGTTCTCTTTGCCATCCACTCATTCTTACATTGTTTCTCCCCTTTTCCTACGAAGTTTCTTGAGACTTGGATGATACAAGGCTGACATGGATGACCTACCCAAGCACTTTGACCAGTCTCTGCAGTCATCACTATTCCCAACAAAAAAAAGAAAGAAAGAAAGAAAGGAAAAAAGAAAGAAAGAAAGAAAGAAAGAAAGAAAGAAAGAAAGAAAGAGAGAAAGTTAGTTTCTCTGGCCAAAGCTGAGAGTTGCACAAATCTATGGATATAAATATAAATCTTAATTTAATTTTAAGAAATTTAAAACATAAAAATAAATAGATTTCAGAGAAAAGCTAAGTAATATAAAGAACAAATAAGGTATTGCTATGCCTTGAGCTATACCCTCTCTCTGCAGTTGCAATCTTAGCCTTTGGCTTATGGACGTCACCTTATTTGGAGATTGTCTTTTCAGATATAAGTTAAAACGTCATTAGGGAGGGCACTGATAATATGACTGATGTCTTATAAGAAAAGAGAACCTGTGGATAGAATGGCACACAGGGAGAAGTGTCCACATGTAACAGCCCCATAAGAAGATCAAAGATAAGGGTGGAGTCTCCCCTGCAAGTCTGAGAGGAAGTGTGGCTTGCTTGCATCCTGATTTTGAACTTCCAACCTCCAGAACAGGGAGAAGATGGACATCCAGTTTGTGGCATCTGGTCATGACACTCTTAGGAGACTGACACAGGATCAGAAGGGGCAGAGTGAGCCTGATTTATCTTCTCAGCTGGTAACAGACAGAGCTCAGGGGCTTCACTCTCTATTCAAAGCCTAATACTCTCAGAATCTTCTTTGTCTTCCTTCAGACTGAAATCAGTCTTTACCGTACTGAGCTGGGCAGTAACTCTCTACTTCTTTCTCAGAAGCTTCTGAGGCTGACTCGACGATTTCACTGGCCGGTTCTGTCAGCATCCCAGAACTAAATCACTGACTTAACCCAGCAAGGTCATCTTTACAGCCATCATGCTAGCCTTTCATCTTTACAACATTCTCGCTTCAAAATGAGCCTCGAGTCAGCCTGGTCAGGCTCCTGTGAGCTCAGATCTGCACAGCTACTACACAGCTCCTCCTCCCCGTCACACTGTGTGCTGTTGCTGTTCCACAGTGCTCATCCACAGCCTCTCTCCAAAAGTCAATATGAGGAGAACCCATTTCTTGCCATTTTTCCTGTCTGGAACCTTGCACAGAACTCAAGTCACATAAGCAACCTAAAGGCACCAAGATTCAGTGTCAGTAGCGTGGCTATGCCCGGCTACAGCTTCTACGCAGGGGTGGCCGCTATTCGTCCTCTTTGTTCCTTCTTATTTTTCTCCAGCATCAGTAGGTCTCACTAAAGCTTCCTCTGCGTGCGTCTTTGTCACCTAAACGATTTCTAGATGCGGAATTATGAGCTTCCTGAGACTTAGCAACACATCACCCTAAGAAGAGGCTGCACCAACTCACACTGCCAAGAAAGAGCCACCCAGCTTTGGCAGTATCACAGCAAATTTTCACTCTTACAAAATGACAGTGTGTTCATTTGATTATAAACTTACCTATTTATAGCTCTACCAAGAAACTAGAAACTAAACAAGGATAATTTTGAAGTCAAGCTGTTCCTTACTGCTTGCTACTTAGACTTTCTAGGAAATAAAGTGGATTTGATTCACCACCTTACTGGCATCTCTACAACTCCTAACACATTGATGAATAACATATAGTCTAATTAATGAATTTGAATTAATGGATAAGAGACCTTATGGAGAATAAAAAGCCTGCAGAATTATCATTTTTTCCAAAAATAGAAATTTCCTTAACCAGAAGCAGAACAAATAATTCAAGGAAAAAAAGTACACTGTCAAGATTTTGCCAGACAGCAGTTTAATCTCTTCTTTGGGATAAATTATTTACTAATGAAGAAAAAACTACAAATGACATATACAAAAGCCAGAAGTCACTATACTTCCCATGCCTGTCCAGTCCCCTGCTTTTCTTTCCTGGAGATAACTATGTAGAGCCAAGCAACATTTTTTAATGATTTTTAATTCTCTGAGAGGCATTCTCCAAATTCCTTCAATCAAGGAACACCATTCTTATAGATAAAAGCATCCTTATTGGAGCTTTCCACAATTTCTCTTTCTCCTCTTGGATGCAAATGCAGCCAGCAAAGTTCTATGGTGAGGAATGTCATCTGGAGACCAACATCACTTTACTGACCTCCAGGAGAGCGGTGAACATCTGTGGAGTGTCTGCAGGCCTCAGCGGAGCGTGCCAGAGCAGTTTGTGCGCTCTGAGGGCGACATCTACTGGTGACTAACACAACTGCATGTATCAGGCCTGAGAGTGGCGGAGGAAAAATTCTTTTTTTTTAAATTATTTATTTATTCTTATTTTGTTCTCATTGGTATTTTGCCCGCATGTATGTCTGTGTGAGTGTGCCAGATCTTGGCGTTACAAACAGTTGTTAGCTGTCATGTGGGTGCTGGGAATTGAACCCAGATCTTCTTGAAGAGAAGCCAGTGCTCTTAACTGCTGAGCCATCTTTGCAGCCCCAGATAAGAAATTCTTAACCAAACATAGTGTTTATGCAATACTGCTCTATTTCTAAACATCATGGGCAGAATGCCTACTTTGAATACTAGAAGAAAAATGACAGTCAAGGCTAATTTTAGGTATGTCATATAAGGAAGCAAAATATGCCCATGGGCATTCATTCGTTCACTGTACCACAAATAGCATTCCACATTAAAGACTCACACAATTCTAGAAACAATGAAGACAAAATCATGGTTCCACCCTAAGGATGCTTTCAAACAAAAGATTGACAAAGCATAGACAAACAGAACGTGACAATGGTGGCGCATGACAAATTCTGCTGCAGGGTCTGTAGTTGTCTTGTTGTATCATTTAGGCTCAACAATTTGAAGTGCTAAGAATTGTTTTCACCAAAACTTCACACATCAAAAATCCAAGGTTCAAGGCCAGGCAGTGATGGCGCACACCTTTAATCCTAGCATTCTGGAGGCAGAGGCAGGCAAATCTCTGAGTTTGGGGCCAGCCTAGTCTACAGAGCGAGTTACAGGGCACTGGGCTACGCAGATAAAAAAAAAAAACAAGGTTCAGAGAGATCAAGAGACTTGTACAAGATTCTGTAACAATAGCTGTCTGGATCCAATTTGGCTTGAACCCACAGTTCAAAGTACCTCCTAACGTCACCCATCAGCAAAACTCACAGATCTAGGGCAACATGGGCTGCTTGTCCAGCCTTTCTAGCCGGAGTCGTAGCTTGTATTTCAGAAAGACAAAAGACATATCTAAGCCTGGAAAGAAGGCTCAAGTTCAGAGTACTTGCTGCTCTTCTAGAGAACTGGATTTCATTCTCAGAACTTACATTGGACAGCTCACAACCACTTGCATCTCCAAGGAATCTGATACCCTCTTTTGGCCACTAAGGGCACGTGTATGTACATGGTGCACACAGGTCATCACACACATACACACACACACACACACACACACACACACACGGACACACAAGCATGGATACCCAGACACACACACATAAACAAACAAATTAAAATTTTCAGTTAGTCAAAATTTTAAAAATAAATCTCTGTCACGAAACTAATTGAGAACCCCTGTTCCTAAAACTGGTATCAAGCAATAAAACTATGACTCCATAGCAAAAGAACTCTTGAACGTCATCAGCATTAGCAAAGCATTTGTTTCTGCTCGGATTCTCTTTATTTTCCCTTCACTATCAGCAGTCTTGTTTTACCTCCTTGTGAGCTAAACTCTCTTAAGGAAAGGAATTTTGGCTACAGTCTTTGGCACCCAAACATATACGAATTGTATGAGTGACATTTTCTTCAGAAAAGTAAGTCCAGCTGTGGTGAGGTTTTCTATAGTAGTGTATTGTAAATATTTGACTACATGTGATTGTAGGCACTGGAAAAACACATTTAATTTTTTCCATTTTTTTTTCAATATCTGCTGTGTCTGGGGTCAACAAGAGTGTGGTGTTGGGAAGGGGGGGGATAACTGTGAATTGAAAAAGAGCGATGACCTATGTCGGTCTCCTACAACCTCCTATCCTCTAAGTCATTAGTGTCAATGGCCTACAAGTAGCGGTTATTCTTCACCATTGAGCTAAAGCTGCACTTGGTCTGGGTATCGAAACCGAGGAAGTCTTGGGAGTTAATTATGTCATGCCAAGATGAGCAGGCAGATCCGGGACTATGTACGTCAGCTGCCTGGTCATCCAGGTATAACAATAACGTGACCGCTGCTTGCATACCATCTTCCAAATGATCTACAAAATGTTTTTTGTGACCCACACTAACCTGGAACTCTTCATTGAAGAAAATTGGGAAATGTAGCCCAGTTTAAATAAATTGACACTATAAACACAATATAGACACAGAACTATTCTTTGAGATCAGTTTTTTTTTTCTTTAAGTCGTAGCTAAGGCCAATCTTAACTTACTTAGTTAAACTATAATATCAATTCTAATCTAATAGCCAGATAATCGCTAAGGACATGGGCTTTCATTTATACAAAACTGAATAAACATCCTGCTGTATTTTACCTGATAAATTATAACCTAGTGGAGAAATGGAGACAAATGCCTTACGCATTCTAAGAAAACCCCCAAATTCTCAATAACATCAGCATTCACTGAGTACTTCCTGTGTCGTCATACCCAAGAATTGAGTATTTTAATCTATTTGTGGATCAATGTTGGAAGTTCAGTCATTTTTTAAAAAGAAATATAACTGCTGCCCTCATGAGATTCGGTCAGATGGTGGGTCTATAAAGCTGGATACTGAGGCTACATTTATTCACTGTGAGTACATGGTGGGGGTGGGCAGGGTTTCCCACCCACTCTGCTTCGGTAAGACTACAGCCAATGATCTCGAAGGCTTGGGAAGTTAAGAAGATACTCCTCAGCAGAGCTTAGGGCAGGACTCTAATGGCCCAGGAATGTGTCTCTGGTCTCTACAACACATCCCTTCGTATTCAACCCCTTCTAAAAACTTCACAGAGCCGACGGATCAAATAACAACCCTTAACTGATTAATCAGAAACAGCTGGGTTTCCATAAAAACGTTCATGTAAGCACAACTTTAATGTTGTTTTGGCATAAATTAAAGCACTAGTTATATAGTGTTCTGGCCGCTGAGTAATTAAAAGACTGAGGTTATCAAATTCTATTATATTCCCATTTTTTAATGCCAGCTTCCAGAATATATCACATGACAGATTAAAAAACTGTCATCCATCTGTAACTGTAACTATTTAAAGTAACAAGATACCATACTCTTTAGTAATCTTATACTGCAGTGGGTGGGAGACCTATGGAAACCAGTGAAAAATTCTGCTAAGCCTCACCACATGCACTGAACCTCACCATGTGCATCAAGATTTAATTAGGTTGGTGGCGTCATTGGCTTTTGCATTCTCTGAGTTAAAACATTTAAGACAGTCAGCCTTATAAGTTAATTCTGATTTTCTTTAGAATCAAATCAAATATTGGGTTTGCTATTTTTAGAGTGCATGCACAGTAATCAATGCTCAATGCGGGAGACTAAGTAAAGCAACAATTTTTATTCCACACTGAAACCACTAATGACAGAGAAGAAACCCTGAAAATTAGAATTAGTTCTCAGAGAGGGTATGGGTACTAAGAAAGTACGTTATATACACATGTAAAATACCAATGTGAAGGCCATGCTGTGCACAATGCTATAATACACT
This sequence comes from Ondatra zibethicus, assembly GCA_004026605.1. Lineage (NCBI taxonomy): Eukaryota > Metazoa > Chordata > Mammalia > Rodentia > Cricetidae > Ondatra > Ondatra zibethicus. The sequence goes on along the minus strand of PVIU01022209.1, from coordinate 11,612 downwards.
CAGAAAAAAGGAAAATATATAATCATTGCAAAATATGCCAGTTGGCATGAGTGGATGGCCAGACAGCATGTGCTGCTCGTGAACATACAAAGCATTGCTCTGTTTTGGCCAATAGGATCCTCTGTGCAGAAAGTGTGTGTTTGCATGACAGACAGGGCAAACTTCCCATCAAATAAATAACAGCATATTGCATGAATCGTGCAAGGACATGATTAAAACTCCTTCTTAAAGATCTAAAAAAAATATTGAAAACGGAGGGATGTAGAGAATAATAAAAGCCTTAGACAAATAGACACGTGGTCCCAGTGGTTATCACATAAAGGAAAAGCTGCAGAGTGATCCCATGGAAGACTAGCACCAAGAAGACAGAATTCTTGTATGCTGCCAGTGATTTTTTGGATTTTTTATCTGTGAGGCAACTCAGGCTCCTTTAACGAATATCTTGACTATTACCATAGAAAATTCGTCCGAGGGATGGTGATAAAGACAGACACCTACATCCACATCAGAGCAATGGACTGAGCTCCCAAGGTCCAGTTGAAGAGCAGAAGGAGGGAGAAGATGAGCAAGGAAGTCAGGACCACGAGTGGTTGGTCCACCTACTAAGACAGTGTGCCTGATCTAATGGGAGCTCACCAAATCCAGCTGGACCGGGACTGAACGAGCATGTGATCATACCCGACTCTCTGAATGTGGCTGCCAAGGGGGGTGGACTGAGAAGCCATCGATAATGGCACTGGGTCTTGTCTCTTCTGCATGTATTGGCTTTTTGGAACCCTAGTCTATTTGGATGCACACCTTCCTAGGCTGGGATGGAGGGGGGAGGGCCTTGGACTTCCCACAGGGCAGGGTACCCAAAACAAATAAACAAACAAAAAAATTTCTTCCCAGGGCCCGGGTTTCAGCAGAGCTTCACGGCCTATCTCAGCTGACAAACATCTTTCCCAACAACGCTTGCCTTTGGTATGCCTGACTCGACCCCGCCACACTGGGTCATGTTTAAAGTCAGTGCTGGTATTTTTGTGAGAGAGAGACTTGTACCCAGTAAGTGCCGAGCTGGGTATTTTTCTTATAGCAAGATTTTTTTTTCTTTATCACAATCCCTATCTACAAAGAAGTTGAAGCCCCAAGGTGAACTAACTCTGTTAGAGCTGATTAAGAAGAGGGAGTCTAGCTGACTCTGAGGTACCTGCTGTTTGCAATCACAGTGTACTGTTTTCTGACCTTGACTTTGCTCAGGTGCTCAGTCGGCCCCCACCCTTGTATGCCAGCTCTTGGTGGGTAGTCCATTTCAGATGCCCTGGGGACATCGGGATCCTCAGAACACTGTCACCTCTCCCAGACAGAGACTTTTACTGTATTTTCTTTATCCCCAGGTACACAATCCATTGCCAAGTTCCCTCACTGAGACTCCCTCTGTTCTCAGAACTGCCAGGATGTCTCACAGAACCTTTCCTATGGGACTTCTGGAAAAAAATAAAAACAAAAATATGGGGAGCCATGCCACAAGCCTCCCCCTGAAGCAGAGAAGGGCAGAACTCCCTGTCCAGGTGGATTAAAGGAAAGGGAAAAACACACCATGAGAGAGTCTGAGTTCTGCACGTAGCACAGTGGGCACTGTGCAGGGACCTGCTCCAACCTGCTCTTTAGGATCCTCGCTTTAGTTGCAGCATGGAAACTAAGAAGGAACAAATCCAAACACAAGCAGGCCAGTCGGTGACCCAGGCAAGGGCAGATGCACGGCAAGTGCCCCTGAAGGACAGTGACATTGCAGACGGACAAGTAGAAAATATATCCAGAAAGGAAATCCAAAGGTGGAATTACGACTAGCTAGTGTCCATCCCAAGCCGTCCCCACATGGCCATCACATCCCCATATAGCCATCAGAAAATAACTTTTTTTTTCTACATAAAAACAAACGCAGGTGTAGCAAAGAGAGTATATGTAGGCTGTGGGGATTGTGACACAAAGGACAGAGAGCTTTTCGCCACAGGAGGGTGGAAATTTTTCTATAAGAGGACCATTGGGACTCTAAAACTTACAAGACTCTTTAGGAAGGGTTATTTTATAGAGTGCCATTAATGGGTCTAGGAAGAACCAGATGTGAGAAAGTGGGATGAATAAGTAGCCTAGGTAGGCAGAAGGTCAAAGAATGTTTTACCCTCAGGCTGACTTATTCTCAGTGGGGCGAAGTTTGTGGACCTTGGAGAGAAAATAAGTCACAAAGTGTAGTTAACCAACACTTCTGCCCCACTGATCAACAGAGACAAAAAATAGTTCTGCTAATGGCTTACTAAGAAGAGAATTTGGAGGCTGTCGGTCTAAGCTTCCTATGAGGAGACAAGGACACGTGGAGCTTCTCAGAGACATGGAAAGGAAGGCCGTTTTTGAAGTGAGCACGCACAGAGGGGAAGGCTTTTCTGACAGTCACTGTTTCACAGGCTCAGTTAAAATCCAACATTATCAACACATGTGACCATGTTTTATCTGGTCACATCTAAACAGCTAATGAATAGGGAAAAGGGTTAGCATCCCCACTGAAAGAGTAGGCACCAGTTATAGAACACTGGGTGGAACTGCCAATAAATGGTAGTCGCCATCCTCACTGGCTCATGGAAATGTCTCTCGACACCCTCTTCTTAAATGCACACATTCTTGGAAAAGCAGCTGAACTAAAAATCATGGTAGTCTTTCATGAGACTTCAGAACGGAAAGCAGCTAATATTTTCATAAGATCCCCTTTGAGCCTAAGCACATTAGTGCTATTCATTCATTTACTTTCTCATACAAACATATTTAATGGCCCTTTACCCCATGCCAAGTGCTCTCTACACGGCACGAATTTAGCCATGAAAACAAACTCAAAGCTATAACCTCTCAGATCCCTCGGCCTACTGGAGAGTCATTGAAACAAGATATAAACACATAAATTGCATAATCACTTTTCCAGATTGAAGGCTATAAAGAAAATGAAATCAGGTTCAACAGTGGTTGGTGAATGCCCCCTACTATGTAGGAAAGTTCAAGAGGACCACCTCAAGGACTGGTGGGAAAGAGGAAGCCATTTAAAGACCGAAGAAAAATTACTCCGAGCTATGCAAAAGGCTCCCCAGCATCTATGGTCTGAGCGGTTTGGTGAATCCAGAGAAGAGCAGTGAGCACTGATGCGAAGATAAGAACGGAAAGAAGCACAATAGGCTAGTTCAAAAGCCAACTCTCCCACCTCCTTCCTGCTCTCTCATTCTTTTTCTCTCTTCCACCCTCATTCTCTCCCCTCCTTCCTCTTTTTTCTTCTCTCTTCCCTCCTTCCTTTCTCTCTTTGCTTCTTTTAATCCTCACAATGACCCATTTCACCCAGAATAAAAAAAAACAAAAACAAAAAACATAAGATTCAGAAGGGCCGATGAATTTTTCAGGGTCCCACAGTGAAGCGTGGAACTATAACTTAATTACAAGTATACACGTACACCGCCTTGCAAAAGGGACATAAAGACTGGAGGCAGAGCATGCAGCAGAGTGACTCCTTTAACCACATCTTGGCTTAAAGCTGATTGGCGTGGCTCTTCAAACAGGCATTGTAATTTGACCATAACTTGGGGTCTAGTTTTCTAACCCTAAGAAGAGGCGAGTCATAAAGTGAAACTGACTTCTAGACCCTTGGTGCCTTTGTAGGGCTCATCCTGGCCTCATTGGGCTGTCTGAAGGCACAGCCCCAATAGTAAAATGGATACCACCCCCTATTCAAGGTTCTTCCTCTGGGTTTCCAAACTTCTAACACCAAAATATTAGCTCTCTAATCTATTACAACACGGATTTGTGTCAATGAAAATGCTATTTGGATTGTGTGATATTTAAGAAGATAAACGGCGTACAGACTCCAAAAGGGGACACATAAAGACTAAAACCCCAAAGCTGGGGTTCACTCCCCGATCTTTACTTTAAGATCCCTTGGAAACTACTGACTGCAACCCAGTCAACCCCTCTCTAAGAAGACCTAGATAAAATATGTTGGTTTTGGTTACCACTGTTTGAACCTTGGTTCCTATTGTTCATTCCAGTCTGTGGTGTAGCCCCATGGGGAAACCTAATGTTGCCCCCTTACCACTGTGTGGCCTTGCGCAAGCCATTTGAGATGCTCACTCAGGTCGATGTTCCAGGTTTCCTGCAGATAACGGCTCTCTGTTAGTGAGTGGGATTCTGAAAAGATTGCCACCTGTGAGAGAGAATGAACACAAGCTTGAAGAGGCACCAGATCGCAATGCAGATCAAATCTGCATACCTAAGCAGAGGATGAGAAGGAAGTGATGACCATATTAGGAAGGTCAGCATGGCCAAGGGCATCCAGGGTCTCCCAGGAGCAGGGCTGCCTTAATATCTCTGCTGTACTCAGAAAAGAGAGGTCTGGGTACACAGAGCTTGAAACAGGAGCAAGGCTGACGTCAGTGAGAGCCCTGAATGGCATATTCTTATGTAACATGAGGACCTGCTCGTTGGGGTTTCTGTCCTGCCCAGTTCCCACAGCCGGCAAATCCCAAAGAAATTACACAGAGAGTCTATATTAATGATAAACTGATTGGCCCATTAGCTCAGGCTTCTTATTAGCTCTTGTAGCTTATATTAACCCATTATTCTTATCTATGTTAGCCACATGGCTCTGTACCTTTTTCAGCGGGGCAGGTCACAGCCTGCTTCTTCCATGATCTGGGAAGGACTCCCGAGAGAGCTTCCTTCTTCCCAGAATACTCCTGTTCTCATTGCCCCACCTCTACTTCCTGTCTGGTTTTCCTGCCTATACTTCCTGCCTGGCTACCAGCCAATCAGCATTTATTTAAAATATAATTGACAGAATACAGACAATTCTCTCGCACCACTCTTAGATTTCCCACATTGAACCTTGCTAGAGCTCAGACGCCCCATCTTTAAAATGTGATCATGCAATAACAAAACCTCTTGTTCATGAAACACTAAAGATAATCTTAATATGACTATCAATAGTTTTTAACGTGAATAATTTTATGAGAACTTTCTTCTTTTATGAGAACCTTCTTTTATACAGACAAGATAATTCTGATCCTGGTTGTTTTTGATTGTCCTAAGGAGAAGCTGTGCCCCCAGCTGGAAATGCTTTTGGAAATCTGTGCTGGGTTTATTCTGTAATCCCTTGTTACTCAAAAAAATTGATGCTTGGCAGCCCAGAAAAGATCAAAACCTTGGGGATCTGAGTGTGTTCAGAAAAAAAAAATTTAAAGCAGATGCATTAGGTGCATTGTCTTTCACCAGCAACAACTATGACATCTTGACAAAACAGAGTTTTATCATGAATAGACTAGGTAATTCCCCCTGAGCGTTTCTTCTAAAACAAAGCACCTTGTTTTTATGATGGCAAAATTTAGGATAAGCACAAATTTGGCAAGAATTTTTTTCAAATCTCTTTGGATGCTGTGTTTATACATTTAAAATCTTGAAACTATCTGACTGATAAAAAAAAACTCCAAAGATTTATTTTTATTTTCTGCCTTCCTTCCTTTCTCCTTCTTTCCCTCCCTTTCTCCTTCCTTCCTTCCTAACTTCTTTCCTTCCTTCCGTTCCTCCTTCCCTTGAAAACTGATTATGTCAGCTATGTCGAGGCTGGGCAGAGGTGACACACACCTTTAATCCCAGCATCTGGGAGGCAGAGACAGGCAGATCTCTGTGAAGTTGAGACCAACCTGGTCTACAGAGCTAGTGAAATGGATTTTCTGTGAGTCCCCAGCAGCTTGATGTGGGTTGAGACAATGTGGCAGGTCCCCAAACAAAGGTGGCTGGTCCCCAGCCATGTGGCAGCTGGCCGGTCCCAGGCAAGCAGTGTGGGCAAGCAAAAGACAGACAGGCACACCATGTAGAGTAAAATTGGACATTTATTTAGGGGGTTATGGAGGGGGAAGGGAGAAGGGGAGAAGGGCAGAGAGAAAGGGGGAGAAAAAGAGAGAGAGAAAGTCAGCAGCTGCCTCTCCAAGAAGGGGGACGGGGGGGGGTTAAGGCTAGAAGCTGGAAGGGAGTGGGCATGGCTTGTCTCTTAAAGAGACAGAACATTACATTCCCACCTCTGTTTTTATAATAAAAAGCGGGAGATTAGATACCACAGGTTAAAGGAATTGGGTCAGCAGATTCTCAAGGCTTCTTCTTGCTTATTGGTGGGCATCATCTTTGGGGGGAACCAGAGAAGGCTAGGTGCTGGCCACATCCTGGCAGGGTCTCTTTGCTCCTGTACAGTGTTTGCTGTGTGGAAATGTCTGGTGTCTCTTATACCTGTTTGAGGTATTGGCAGAACAGAAGACAAAGTTAAATTAAGGAAAAAAAATTTTAGGACCAGGGAATTGAGGGGGATGTATCTGACCTGTTTTAAGGTGGATCCTTCAAACAGGATCCTGGAACTTTCAAGAATTCTTTGGGTTTGTGAAAACAGAAGTTTTAGACATATGTCAGAATGACTGTGACAGATATTTTTGTAAAATGAAAAGTATTTTTAAGACTATGAAAGGCCAAGGCCCTCCCTCCTCCATCCAGGCCTAGGAAGGTATGCATCCAAGCAAACTAGGGTCCCAAAAAGCCAATACATGCAGAATGGACAGGTCCCAGTGCCATTATCGATGGCTTCTCAGTCCGTCCCCATTGGCAGCCATATTTAGAGAGTCCAGTTTGATCACATGCTCGTTCAGTCCTGGTCCAGCTGGATTTGGTGAGCTCCCATTAGATCAGGCACACTGTCTCAGTGGGTAGGCCAACTCCATGAAAGCCTTCACTATGCCTTTTTGTTAGACATTAGCATAGTCACGGTGTTTTATGAATATAAAGGAATGCTAAAGAAGCTAGGGTGGATGCATGTGTGTTTTCATTTTAATGAAGAAATTAGATATAATGCAATAAAAAGACTATGAAAAGCAACATGAGAGAGAAATTTGATCTGAAATTTGTTTGGTGAGGTTGTCCCTTTAAACTGACAAAACCTCTCAGCTGTCAAACTGTATCAGAGATCTTTGAGAAGGATAAAATTTTACTTGAGATACTGATTTAAAAAATGACAGAGAACTTACTTGGTTGGCACCTAGAGCCCCTCCTCAAGATCCTCCATGGTCTCTGAAGGTCACATTTGCCTTTTGCTGTTTAGCACAGGGTCTGCCAGGCTCCAGAAGATCCTGTGGGCTAAGAAATCTGTAGGAAGACAAGCCTACCTTGATCTGAGCAGCTAGGCTGTCAATTCCAGTGATTCTGTCCATATCTGGAGATCTTCAGTTTAGATGAAAGGCAGTTTTACCTGGTGGTCAGTGCTTGGCAGTTAAAGCAAAGTGCAGATGGACATTGTTCTGTGCCCATTTGTCTTCTGTCTTCTTTGGAGGAAGTAGAATGCTGCTGCTAGGAGCCAACCTGTCTCTTTTTGTTATGAAAAGTATTTTAATAAATGCCATATTTCCCAGATCTCTGAGCAGTTGAGGGCTGTTATATAAAACTATATAAACTGTAGGTATAACTACAGTTTAGAATCTGCCTGGAGAGCTGGGTCTGAGTTTTGACTGTACTGGCTCTTAACAGGTAAGATTTACACTCGTAAAAAGACAGAAAGAGGAAAAAACTACTTGCAATAGAAGGTTAACGGCAGAACTGACAATAGTAGAGAACAGCTTAATATATTTTAAATGAGGGTTGGATTAAATATAAAGTACTTTTGCAAGACACTTAAAAGTACATACCAGTTTAAAACATGAGACTTATTGTTTTTGTAGTCTGAAATGAGATGTAATGAACAATTATAACATTAAGCATAGATGCATTTAAGTTACATGTATGAACACACAGAGAGTGAACAGGAATTGGGGAAAATGGATGCTCTTGATGGGCCTTACCAAAGGCATGCCACTGCATAAAACACACATGCAGCAGAGTCAGCAAGAGGAATTTAGAGACAAAAACATAAGTAAACCGGGGGACAAGGCAGGGTATACTTCAGTAAAGATGGGAGAACCTGGTCACCTGACCTGGCTCTCAGCCAAGATGGTGGCGAGGTCACCTGACCCCAGTCAAAATGGCAGTGGTCACATGTTGTATGGAAAAGTCACAGTTTTTGAGCTGCAGGGATTTTAAGCTTAATAAGAGAGACCTAGAGGTGTGATCCATCCTGTGGCTGAGCAGCCATGCCACAAGCCATGGTGGGGAGAAAAAGGCTGGAACTGAGAAAGCTGCACCATGCCACAGCTGGAATTGAAAAAAGCTGGGGGACGGACATGGATGGCTCACTACCCACAGCTGAAATTGTGTAAACCCAAGAAACACCACAAGGAGCACAGTGAGATATCTCTCGACTGTGGGTGGGATGTGAATCAGCGAGCGACCTTCGCAAGACCCATGGGGGGGGGTGTCCCCCCAGGTCATGAGTGGGAAGGTAAGGCCTGGCTAAATCCAGTCAGGGCGACTGGAAGCCAGAGAGGTCAGAGGCCATTCTGAGCGGCCTTTTACAGCAAGGAAGAAAAAGAAAAGAAATGGAAAAAAAAAGAGAGAAAGAATCTGAAGGACCCTGGGCCCCTAGTCGAATGCACCGCACAGAGCATGCAGTGCTATCGGGGGCTGACTGACCCCGGGTCAGTCCAAACACAATTTCAGCTAAGGGACGCGACCATAAACTCACCAATGGAAGCCAGTGGTGGGAGTAGAAAAAAACCTGGTTCAGGATCCCAATCCCTGGAGAAGAACTGGAGCGGGAGAGCCCATCCGAGTCACGGCACCACTGAAATGGATTTGCTGTAAGATCCCTGGCAGGCTTGCTGTGGGGCTGAGACCACGTAGCAGGTCCCCAAACAAAGGTGGCTGTTCCCCAGCCATGTGGCTGCTGGCAGATCCCTAGCCAGCAGTGTGGGCAGGCGGCAGGTGGGAGGCACAGAGATAGGCACACCATACAGAATGAGTTGGACTTTTATTCAAGGGGTTATGGAGGGGGAAGAGAGTAGGGGAGAAGGGCAGAGAGAGAGAGAAGAGAGAGAAAGAGAAAGAGATAAAGGAGAGTCAGCAGCTGCCTCTCCGAGAGGGGGGACAGAGAGAGAGAGAGAGGGCTAAGGCTGGAAGCTGGAAGGGAGTGGGCGTGGCTTGTCTCATAAAGAGACAGAACATTACAGCTAGTTCTAGGACAGCCAATGCTACACAAAGAAACCCTGTCTTGAAAAAAAAAGAATAAAGAATAACTAAGATGGGGCTAGAGAGATGGCTCAGTGGTTAAGAGTATTGCCTGCTCTTCCAAAGGTCCTGAGTTCAATTCCCAGCAACCACATGGTGGCTCACAACCATCTGTAATGAGATCTGGTGCCCTCTTCTGGCCTGCAGACATACACACAGACAGAATATTGTACACAAAATAAATAAATATTTAAAAAACAAAAAGAATAACTAAGATGTTTTGTAGAAAAGCAGTAATAGTACCTCACATTTATTGAGCTTTTTTTATGATTTAAACCATGTGTATAATTTTATTTAAGCTTCAGAGTAGCATTTCAATAAGAGCCTTATTAAATCATTTATTGATTACATCATTTATTGATTCACCATTGGGAAAGCCTAGGATCTGAAAAGTTGTAAAAAACTTGGTCATTGACAACCAGTGATACCTCCCAGATAGTGAAACCAGAAGGTAAGAAGACTGGTCCTAAAACCCAGAACTGCCCAAAATTTCCAGACACACTCATTTCCTTTCCTGTGTCAGTCAACGCTTAAGTTACAAGCCTGCAGTCTCCCCTCAGCAGCAAATCATGGAGTTCCTAATTAAAGAAAGCTCTAGAGTGGATATCGAAAAGAAATTACTAGAGTGTTTTCACAGCCCTGCATGAGTTTCTGTGAAGTGCGCTCTCTCTCTCTCTCTCTCTCTCTCTCTCTCTCTCTCTCTCTCTCTCTCTCCCCTCTTTCTGAATTATTCAGTAGAGACTGTTATGCCCAAATCCGTGGGTTCCCACAAAAGCCAACAAAGGAGACCGAGTCCCATATGTAAAAGCAAAGAGCCTTTATTTTAATCAAGTTTGCAAACTCAGTCTCTCCGCACATCCAACGTATTGGAATATCCGGAGAGCCCCAAGCTCAATTAGAATTGGGTTTTTATAGTAGTAAAGGTGGGGGTGAGGGGTCTCTGAGGTTCAGGACTCCTGATAGGTTCAAATCCTAGACATTTGTCTAGGGGTGTCCTGGTGAAGTGCTGGCAGGTTTCTATTTACAGTATTTGGAATGCCAGGAATTTCCTTTGAATGGTCTGCTATTGGGTGGGAGTCAGGTAATCTCAGCCTGCCTATTTAGACTCCAGACTCCATTTAAATTTATTGATGGCCAGAGTCCCAGGTGATAATGGTTGGAAGTAAAGAAACTTCCTTTGGATGACCTGCCCAGACTTAGCTTATCATGGCTGGCTTTCACAGAGACAAATGGGATAAATAATATTTAACTTTTAAAACACCCAAGGATAACTGAATTTCGCTTTCTCCTGTGGTTTGGATAGAGTTTGTCCTGTAAAGGTGAATGTATGGTCCTCAGGTGGCAGTGTTGGCACGGAGTGACCTTTAAGATGGGTCTATTGGGCATTAAATAGGGTTCCACCTTTTTGAATAAATTAACTCTGTCTCCCGGGAATGGGTCAGGGCTGGTATTTGTAGATTAGTTGTTATAAAATGGAGGAGCCTGACCCTCTCCATTCTCTTACTCACTTGCCCATGTGTGTGCCCCATCTGCACATGTAAGCTGTTCCTTTCACCTCTTTGCCATTTTGTGATGCAGCCAGCACAGCATTTGGAAGTTTCACCCTGCGGAATAATGAGCCACCACCTCGCGATAAACCTCTGCTTATAAAGCACTCAGCCTCTGGTGAGTTGTTATAACAACACACAAACACATAAAGACACTGCTGGTCAATGTCCTAGGGAGAAGCTGTGCCCCCAGCTAGAAATGCTTTTGGAAATCTGTGCTGAGTTTATTCTGTAATCCCTTGTTACTCAACAAAATTGATGCTTGGCAGCCCAGAAAAGATCAAAACCTCGGGGATCTGAGCATGTTCAGAAAAAAAAAATAATTGAAGCAGAGCAAAGATGGTCTTAGTTTATGCCATTGAGTTGGGTCTAACCAGGGGTCAACGCCTCTCTCTTGCTGGCCAGTGACTTGAAATTCCAATACCTGGATGCCTCAGAAAGTGAGATCCTGATATTTTAAGAAGGAGGAGAAAAGAAAACACCTTGGAGGTCTTCTGTACAAAGAACAAAAGAACACTAAAACGTCAAAATATGCCTCAACATTCAGAATGAATTATCTCAGAATAATTTTCTTATGAAACCAAGATACAAGGGGGAAGGAGAGGATGGGCTACAAAGATGAAGGAAAGCAAGGGCTGTGCTCCTCTAAAGAGAGACATTTTTATCCTTGTTACACAATTGCTACATTGTTATTGTCACACAGCTGGAGGAAATTCCAGGTGATCAGCAAGACTATCGTCCACAGAAGAGAGAACAGCTAATCAATTAACTCTTGTCTTCTGGCATCCCAGCCCTTCTTGTTAGAGCAAGCTCTAGCTGTGAAACCCAAGCTCCTCTCTCTTCCACCAACACTCAGAACATGCC
>PVIU01022208.1:0-29834 GCA_004026605.1 Ondatra zibethicus | reverse complement strand
ATACAGTATCAAGATTATCTGTATATTTTTCATCTTTATGTGGCTTTATTTTAACCTCTATTTCTTTTATTTTTACTTTTAACTTGTGGCTTTTTGAGACAGGTTCTCTGTGTATCTTTGTCCTGGAACTCCCTCTGTAGACCAGGCTATCCTTGAACTCACAGAGATCTGCCTGTCTCTGCCTCCCCAGTGCTGGGATTAAAGGTGTGTGCCACCACACCCAACTACTCTCTTTCTTTCTTTTTTCCCTTAAGAACTTTAACCATAAACCAGCATATATTTTTAACATACTGTAAACCGTTTCAAGGTTTTCTTTGTCTTTGAATCTATCTTTACTGTATATCTCTCTTTTTCTGACTACACGAGTCTTTAATTTGCTAAGCAGTATGGAGGGGAATAAAGCCGTGGCTTTAACGGCTAGATCCAGCCCATTCCTTAGCTTTCTGCAATTCAAGCCTTATGGCGGAGGTACCGGCTGTAGCCGTGTTTATCACCACAACTCTATGGTGTTTCAAGGTCCCTGCCAGCAAGCAAGCTGCAGCATTCTGCTCACAGACCACATTCAAATGTTCCCTGGCCTGAGTCAGAGTTTGCCCTGGCAGGACGGCCCAGAAAGCCGGCATTTTAAAACAGCGCAGCTTTTTTTCCTGCTACGGCTGAAAACTGAAAAGCATGCAGTTGGCTTTTCATCAGCACCATTTAAGTGTTCATGGCAGGACCTCTTAAAGAGCTGCAGGGTTTTGCAGCTAAAGCTGAGTCAGGAAGCCTCTTAGCTGAGAGCGCTGGCTTGCCTCTAGCGAGCAGAGCAGACCCGAGAAATTGCTGCTACCAAGAAAACATGCTACATGCTTTACTCTATTCTTTCCCAAGCTTTCTCAGGCTTTCTGTGGATGCAGTTATCCATATGGGCACCATTCTATAGCATGAGGGTCAGGCTTATTGGGGTTTCCATCTGCACCCCAGTTCCAGGGGATCTGATACGATTTTCTGGGATTCCCAGACACCTGCACTCATGAAATATACCCACAGTCACCTGCACTCCTGCACACATACACCCAGACACTTGCACTCATGTACATATACCCCCAGGGACCTGCACTCATGCACATATACCCCCAGACACCTGCACACATGCACATATACCCCTAGGCACCTGTACTCATATACATATACCCACAGTCACCTGCACTCCTGCACACATACACCCAGACACCTGCACTCATGCTCATATACCCCTAGGCACCTGTACTCATATACATATACCCACAGTCACCTGTACACATATACATATACCCCTAGACACCTGTACTCATATACATATACCCACAGTCACCTGCACTCCTGCACACATACACCCAGACACCTGCACTCATGCTCATATACCCCTAGGCACCTGTACTCATATACATATACCCCCAGGGACCTGCACTCATATACATATACCCCCAGGGACCTGTACTCATATACATATACCCCCAGGCACCTGCACACATATACATATACACCCCAGACACCGGCACTCATATACATATACCCCCAGGGACCTGTACTCATATACATATACCCCCAGGCACCTGCACACATATACATATACCCCCAGGGACCTGCACTCATATACATATACCCCCAGGCACCTGCACTCATATACATATACCCCCAGGCACCTGCACTCATATACATATACCCCCAGACACCTGTACTCATATACATATATCCCCAGACACCTGCACTCATATACATATACCCCCAGACACCTGCACTCATGTATATATACCCCACTCAGACACAGTCACAGATACAGACACAATTAAAACTAAAAATACTGTGATTCGAAACACATAATAGTCTCAGATTCCAGCCAAGGTGTTTCAGACCATGCTGATAGTGTGTCCTGGTGATTCAGAATGCACAGTGCAGTGTGTACTTCTTGTATGTTCAGACAGTGCCAATGGTCTTGTGCAGTGCAATGTATGAATTGTTTTTTTATTCAGTTTCAAGACTGCAGTACCAAAGTCACAGGATATAACATACTTGAGCGGGGGGCGGGGGATGAGGGGAACATCCATAATTCACTATGTGTTCACTTATGAATTATATTTTGATGGTTTCTTGTCAAGAGAACTTGTCCTCTTAGTGGTACCATGTCTAGCCTTCACCCACTCACATTCCCATACTTTCCCAGCCAGGACTTCCCGGCTGAGCCATGCCTCCCGCCCAATTAGCTTCATAGCAAACTTGTCTATGGAAAGTTTTATGTTCTATCTTTGTTCAACCATTTCTGTTGTATCGTCTATTTATTTTTCTCAAATGATTTTTGACATGGTCTTAGAGGGCTTTTTTATATTTGGGGTCCATGACAGTGTGTCAAATATGTTGCCATGCTCTGAAGGTGTCTAAGTAAGCATAAAGGATGTGTCCTTAATGCTTAACCTTTCTAGGAAACTGTTGACATTAAAGAGTTCAAATCTTTAAGGACGCATTTCCTCTTAGTGTGAAAATTATTAATATTCTTTTCATGTTAACCTAGCGGGCCAATTGAGCCACAGAGGTTTTTGTCTACTGGCTGATATCATACCCAAAGATATGTTATGAGAAGGAAATCACAACAGTTGAAAGTAATTGATTTTAAAATAAGCTTGTTTTCCTTTTTCCTCCTTTTTTGTTGTTTTCAACACAGGATTGATCTGTGTGACAGTCCTGATTGTCCTGGAACTCCCTTTGTAGACCAGGCTGGCCTCAAACTCATTAAGGTTTGCCTGCCTCTGCCTCTCAATTGCTTGGATTAAAGGCTTGTGCCACTACCACCCTGCTCCTTTTTTATATTTTACATGTGTATGTGGGTGGGTGTGTGTGTGCACATGTGTGCTCATTCTATATGCACAGAAGTCAGATGATAATCTCCAATGTCAGTCCTTACCTTCCACTTTGTTTGAGGTAGGGTCTCTTTGTTTTTTATTTCCACTGTACTCTAGACAAGTTAGCTTGTGACAATTCTCCTGTCTCTACCTCACATCTCCCCATAGGATTGCAGATGTTCTGTATTACTTGTCTGACTTTGATTGTTACAATTGGGTGGTACTTTAACCCAGTGCATCATCACCCTATTCCCAGCATTGTTTTTTAGACAGTCTCTCAAGCATCCCAGGCAGGTCTAAAATTTGGTATGTAACTGTGGATGACTTTATACTACTGATTGTCCTGCTTCTATCCCTGGGTGTAAAGGTACACACCACTACATCCACTTTAGGTGGTTCTGGGGGTCCAACCAAGGGTTCCTGCATCCTACATCTTTCCAACTGAGCCATGTCCCTAGCCCATTGTGTTCTCATTCCTGGTTTCTGTGACAAGGTTCATGTAATTCATCCCACATAATGAGCATGACAATGGCACATGAATCTTAGAATCCTTTTGTACAGCAAAGAAAACAAGATAAAACTGAGGTAGATATTAGTTTAGTTCATATACTTATAATTTTTAATGAATATTAAGATTTTAGATTTTATTTCTGAAAAGTTTTTATGGCTCAATAAACCTCTCTGCAGATGCAATTATCCAAATCAGATCGAATTAAACTGAATTAGAAAAAGGCCCAGGTTCAATGGATGCCAGTGCTCCTGGGTGGACTTCCAGACCCTCAGAGAGGAGATGGGGAAGTAAGACCAGGAAACCACGTGTTTGTTCTCTGGGGGGCAGTTTAAATACCCTGTGGGAGTGGTCTTCAGCCTTTCTGGTGTGGAGATGGGGTCACCATTTGGCCAGCTTTCTCTGAGGTGGAGTCTGGACTGAGGGAACTCCTAGAAGAGAGGGCTTGGGGATGGAACTTTCCACCCAAATATTCCAGACTTTTAGGATATATGGATGCCAGGGGCTGAGGTGAAGCCTTATCCAAGCAATTTCATTTAATCATCTCAAAAAAGCTGTGGCAGTTTGTGAGATGGCTCAGCAAGTAAAAGCATTTCCCATAGCAGTGTGATGACCTGAGTTCAAACACAGGCATTGTGTAAAAGTTTGTGCGGTTGGTGAATCTATAATCCCAGCAGATTACAGGGTAAGTGGAGACACGGGAATCCACTGAAAGGGCATAGATGAAGTTCAGCTGCAGAGGCAATGAGCAACCCTGCCTCAGAGACAAAAGTGGAAGGAACACTCACTGACAAAGTCATTTTGTGACCTCCACATGTGTGCCAGAACATCCATGCACCCAAATTACCCCCACAATATAAAGCATTTAAAAATAACTAAAAGTTAAAAGATGCTGTTGGTTTTGATTCCAATCTTAATCAACTTTGATTTTATTGGTGTGTGTGTGTGTGTGTGTGTTTAATATAGAAGGGAAATGTGATTTATATACACAATGGACTTTTTCCAGATATAAACAAAAAGGAAGTGCGTATGCCATTGTCAACTGGTGTTTTTGTCTTTTAGGTCTTAACTAGGAAACCATATTGAGATTTCATGGCTACAACTTCCCTGTCATATACAGGAGACACTATCTCAGAGCTCTTTCCAATCCTGCTTCCATGGTGTTCCCCGTCTCTTTGAAGCTGGGGTTGTGTTGTAGATTTATCAATTGGAGCTGGGTACCCCTTAGGCAGTTGTTCTCTGCAGTTTGATGAGTTGAGGCTTTTTGAGATGGTCTTCCTTTGGGGGATATCTCACCAAGCCCCACTCTGCAATGCAGAGTTATAAGTAATTAATGACTGTTGAGAGAAGAAGAATCAGTATGTGCAAGGATGAGCCCCCTGGTAGATGATGCAATACAAAGTGGCCAGTCCTAAGCACTAAATGAACTCAGTAGGTTGTTTTTATAAATGTATGTGCATATACATAGCAATAATAAAGAATAAGAGGCTGTGAATTTGAGAAGGAGTAGAGAGTGGGACATGGCAGAATTTGGAAGGAGGAGAGGGGATCAGGGAAATGATGTAACATAATGCTCATATATGAAATTCTCAAAAATTAAGAAAAATATTTTTAAAAAGAAAAAAGAAGTTATAGCACTTTCAGGAAGTTGTATACAACTGGAGATCATCATACCAAGCAAATTAAGCCAATTGCAGATGTTTATCTCTCTTGTTCGCAGTTCTAAGATTTTATATAGGTACATAAAGTCACACACACACACACACACACACACACACACACACACACCTGCAAAACTCCAAAACTGTGTAGATGGGAATGAAGATAGACAGAAAGGAGAATGTGGTAAGAAAAGAGGGTGGGAGGTGTGAAGGGAAAATATCATTAGCATATAATAAACACTATGTTCAAAAGCTTGAAAACATCCTTTTTATTTACTGTAGGGCTTGGTTAGAGCAAATCAGAACATTTTATTTAAAACTTAATTAACACATATATTTGAAATGAGAACAACATTTCCACATTAAAATAGATCTTATCTATCATTTAACTCAGACTTCCAGAAATCTCCTTCACATAGTCTTGTCTGTAGCAGCCAGATGCTGCCCAAGCACTTCCAAAGATTGACAAGCATCACTGGAAGAGACAGCTCAGAGATATTTCCTTAGTGTGATGGCCGGTTGTGTGTGTGTGTGTGTGTGTGTGTGTGTGTGTGTGTGTGTGTGAGTGTGGGTGCATGTGTGTATGTGTATTCATGCATGTGTGGGTTAGAAGACCAGATGTTAATGTCAAATGCTATCTCACTACTCACCTTAAATTTTGAGGGAGGATATCTCTCTGAACCAATTTAGGTAGAATTGCTGGCCAGTGAGCCCCAGAGATCCTCCTGTTGCCACTTTCCCAACGATGGGATTACTAGTGTGTACTGCCATGCCTGGCCTTTTTTCTGGGGTACTAGGTAGTTCAACTCTGGTCCTCATGCTTGTTTGGCAAGCAATTTATCCAGACTATTTCCCCAGGCCTCTGATGCTAGGCTACTGTCAGCCTCCAAGTGTGGACTGATACAGCAACGTCCTCTTTCCAGGGCTGCCAAAGTGAGAAATCTTACTCCTATTGAAGTAACTCCGCTAGCTTAAAACTGCACGGTCTAACTCATAGCACCTCCTGATCAATTGCCTGGAGTTCTGAGCTGGGCAAGTGTGGGAAAGCACAGAGCAAGGGTTCACACGTTCAGTCTTGCCGTCTCTTAAGTTTTATTGTGTTTATTAGTTTCATAATGACTTCTTCCCCATTTTCTTTAATCTCTTGTCATTGTTTTGCTGAATTTAAAATTGAATTTCCAATGGGAAGCAGACTTTTGTACACAATGGAGCCAGGTGCTTAGGAGGTGAGGGAGATACCCTCCAGAACTCTGTCTGCCCGGATAGAGACTAAGACACAGATTCCTGGACTTCCTGTTAACATCAGGAAAGAAAAGAATTTGAGAAACGAAGGAGGGTCAAATCTTCAAACTGGCTCCAGAGATTCTCCTTAGAGAAATTCTCCCCAGTGCAGCTGAAATTAAAACTCTAACCCAGGAAACAGGCAAGAACAGCTATAATCCTCAGAGGGAAGCCAGACTGGAGTCCAAATCAAAGAGCAATATCAGGAAATGCTACAATAATAAGAAAGAAATGGAGCAAGACAGGCGAAGGGGCCAAGGGATGCTGTGTTTTTCTTTTGCTTGAACATGCAAGCTGGGGAGTGTGTGCCTTGAAAATTCCCAAGAGATCAAACAAGAAATTATCGCCTGCAGAGCAATTGTTTGGGAAGGAACAAAGAGGGTTGAGATGAACAGCAGAGGCTCTTGGGGTTGGATTTCAGTTTTAACCCTGTTCTGCCTACATCTGACAGCATCCTCCTGCAGTGCAACCAACAACACAGGTCTTCCACAGTCTATGTAGGGCAGTGCCCTGCCTAATAGGTGCTGTTCCTGATGGCCTAGACAATGATACTGGGAGGAGAGTGGTGGTAGCCCAGAAAGCAAAAGGAAGCACAGCACCACATGAAGACTCTTACCTCTCCAAATACACATGGGAGATCTTAGTCTTCTTCTGGTGTCTGGTTTTTTTTCTTTTTTTCCTTTAACTAAAAAGTAATTACTGCACATTTGACTTTCCTTATCCTTGGGTTTCATACCTGTGTGTTTCAACAACCACAGATTGAAACTTCCTTTTTAAAACAACTTATACATAGTATCTAGTACCTGTAATGGTTGTGTCTGGACTGAGAATGTAGAACATTTCTCAGGTCATTATTTTCTAATCAATTCAGAGTAGCATTTACATTATATTAGGCATCACAAGTTATTTAGAGATGAGGTAACATGTATGGGAGTGTGTGTACAGATGCTATGCACAGAGTACATGAGTCTATATAAGAAACTTGAGGATCAATGGATTTTTTTTATTTTGTAGATTTAGGAGACACTTATATATATGTATATATGTGTGTGTATGTGTGATATAGCTATTATATAAATATATCATATATAACACATATAAATATACAATATGATATAATATTATATATCATAATATATTTGTGTATATTATATATGGTATATATTCGTATATATACACACATATAGTACATATACGCACATATTATATAGAGGGCATGTGTGTATATATACATGTGTGAGCATATGTGCATGTATAGGCACATGCAAATATATACATATATGCATGCATATGTGTAAGTATTTATATACACACACATACACACACACACACGTGTGTCTCAGGGATGTAGCATGGTGAAATGACTGCTGTAGTCAATAGTACTTTTCAAAAAGTTATTTGAAAAACTCTTTTGAGAATTTCATGCATGAGTACCATATTTACATCATTTTCATGCCTCCCTCTACTCTCAACTTTTCCTATCTCTTGCATACTTTCAAATTCATGACTTCTTTTCTAGTTACTGTTAAATATATCTGCATATGCATATGCAAATTCACCTAATGAATACATTTACTGTTGTTCCTTAGGCTTGGATAACCTATCAAGAGGCTTGTACCTGGAGAAGACTGATTCTCCCTCTTCCAGAAGCCATTTCTTAGATATCTGTAGCTTTTCTTCTATGGCAGAGGTCTGGTGTAGGAGGTCCTTAACATGTAGGTCTCAAACCCTATAATAAACCTCTCTCTCCAAAACTATTTGCATTATGATTCATAACAGTAGCAAAATTATAGTTATGAAATACCACCATAACACGAGAAATTATATTAAGGGACCACAGCATTAAGGAGGCTGAGAATCACTGATCTGTGGGTAGGACCTTATGATCTGTGGGTAAGACCTTGTGATCTATGGGTAGGACCTTCCCACATACACATTGACATGTCAACTGGCATTGATGTACATATCTTGTTTAGGCAACCATTTTGAGATTTTTATATGGTCAGTTTCTGTCGTCAGCCACCTTTTTTGGGGTGACTTCTGTTGCAGTCCAGCCATAGTGGGTTAGTATATTCCAAGGTAGAGGTGTGAGGATTAGAAATGTTAGATAGGAAAAACAGAGAAAAGCAAGAAACACAGAGACATAGGATAGTACTGGGAGGGAAACTCAGCGATTACTTAATGTTGAATTCACCTGTGTTTATTTTCCATACACATTTATGCCCCAATGCAAAAGGGGGAAAAAGGCAAAAGACTGCTCTAACATGTCACAAAGGACAACCAGAACAGTTTCCTGTTTTAATAGTTGAGACATTAAGCCATTAATTCCTGAGTAAAAGCATTTGATGTTTGGGACAGTGAACGCACCATAGACCAAGTAGCCTGCAGGCAGCCACTCCCTAAGTCAAACCTCTTATTTTAAAAGTAGGAGCAGAAGTATGCTTGAATTCTCCAACCTTTGGTCAGGATGGAGTAGATCTACCTCTATGGACCATCTTAATGTCCAAAACACCAAGTAGCCACACCCTAGGTCAGGGTCTCTTGTTTGTAGGCACACCTGTTGTCAACAACTTTGAAAGAGCAAAAATAAGCTCAAACTCTCTGACCTTCAGAGAAAGTGGAATAAGCTCACATTTTTGGGTTCCCACAAGTTTTCCTGTCATACACAAAAGACGCTATTTCACAGCAGATGTTCTGTTTTTTTTGGTTCTTACAACCTTTCTGCTCTGTCTTCCAAGCTAGTCCCTGAACCTGTGGTGCAGGGATTGCGTTTTAGGTGTATAGGTTGTAGTTGGAAATCCGACAGTCGTTCTCTACATTTGACCAGCTGTGAATTTCTGTAATGGACTCAGCTACAAAAAGAAACTTCTTTGATAGGGATGAGAGCTACAGTTATCTGTGGGTTTTAGGATAAGTTTCTAGAATATGGCTATAGCTATAAATTATACTGCTTTAAGAAAATGGCAATATTAGTTTATCTTCTAGGGTCAATGACCTCACTAACCATGGGTAGTTAGCTAGGTTTCCAGCACTCAGCTCAAATCCCCTTCTACTGAGTGTCCTTAGTTCAGTTAGATAGCTATTGGTTGTTCCCTACATATAGTCACCAGGAAGGAGGTTTCTAGTTCAGTTTGAGCTCAATCATTACAAGTTCTGTGTCCAAAGTATGTAAGGCCTTCAGCAAGTTCTGGGAGTCAATCAAGGAAAACAAAAGTACTTATGTACAAAAATACATAGATGAGAGAAGGTGTCCTGGGACTCACTGTGTACTGGAACTCACAGAGATCCACATGTCTCTATTGGTGACAAGCTGATATTAAAAACCCACCTATATTATTCTGGAGTCTCTTTGAGAATCCTGTTCAGTGACTCAAAGGGAGGTGTCAATGGGTTGTTTTCTCTTTTTTAAAAAAAGACTTTCTATTACTCTTGTGGCATATCATTACCACAAACAATGCAACTCAATTCAAAGTATGTAGAATACTTGTTTGATTAACACAAAAACTTCTTTATTGAACCATTTTTAACCAGTATTCCCTCTTTCCTTTTATTTCAGCTTCCTCTACTACTTTTTGATGGCTGCTCAATGAGTGTGGGATTTTTTGATTCAACTATCAGAGGTTGAGCCAGAAACATACTTAGTTTCTGATAAATTTGTTATTCAGTGGACTGCAGGAATGGCTTCTGGAAGAAGTCCAAACACTTGCCATGTAAAATTACCAGCATCAAGACAAAAGCTTAGAAAGAGTCACTCCCTATGAGCCAATGGGGAGGGAGCAATTACATCCAAATTACCACATTCTACTCTCTGGCCCCCATATACTTGTAACTATATCATAATGCAAAATGCATTAAGTCTCAAACTTGTTTAAAAATCCAAAGTCTCTTCTGAAACTCATGTAATCTCCTAACTGTAATCCCCTGTAAAATTAAAATAAAAATATCAGATTGTTTACTTCCAACATATAACACCACAGGATAGACATTACCTTACCTTTCTTAAAGGGAGGGAAGAGATCACAGTGAGGAAATATTAAACCAAAAGAAGAATGAAAAACAGCCGAGCAAACTACAAACTCTGCACCTCCATGTCTGATGTCAAATCACTCTTCAGATCTTCAGATCTCCAACTCCTTTCAGCTTTGTTGACTGCAACACATGTCTTTCTTTTGGGCTGATTCCACTCCCTGTTTGCGGCTTTCCTCCACAGGTATTCCATGGCTCTAGCACCTCCGACATCTTGGGGTCTCTAAGACAATCCAGGCTTCACCTTCACGGCTTCATGAAATGAGCTCTCTGGGTCTCCATGCAGGTTCACCCCTGCCACACATCTGGTCTCAGCAGTTTTCCTTAGTCACAGGTGGAGATTCCATAACTACTTCCTTCTATCCTCACTGGAAAGCCAGAACCATATGGTTGAAGCTGCCAAGTTCTGTTGCTTACTGGGGCTGGAACATGACCCTCTTGTTCAATTGTATCATCACCAGCTTTCTGTTTTCTGTGGTTTCCTACGTTTGCCTGTCCTATAACTACTTGCTTTGCAGACCAGGCTGGTCTCAAATTTAGAGATCCATTTGCCTCATCTTCCGAGTGCCTGAATTAAGGTTTGTACCACTATGCCTGGACCTAAGCTGTTCTTTAATTCCTTTTCACAAGTTAGAAGCTTAGCTGGGTAGGGTCTTGCCCTGAGGTCACCACTCCCTTTACTCTATTTCTTAATCTGTTTTTCTCCTTGAACGCGTGGTTTAGCTCCATTCTACTTCCTGGTGCCCTTTCCCCCTCAATCTCTACATTTTGTATTTATACTTGCTCAGCTTGCTCCTTTTCATTAGAGTTAACACTAATAGTCACATGACAGAGTCTATACTAGGCTGTTTTGAGATCTCCTTTGCCAACACAATTAATCCAAAGCTCTTCACTTCAGCTTCAGGCAGACTTTTTGGACAAGGACAAAAAGCAGCCACATTCTTCACCCAAATATCCCCAAAATGATTAGGCAACACACTAACATTCTTCTCCTCTGAAACCTCTCGAGCCAGTCAATCTCCCACAGTTCACATCACCCTCAACACCATTATCTTCCATGTTCCTACTGGTTTGGCCCATTAAGTATCACTAAAGCATTCCACCGTTTGCATAAACCAAACTCCCTGTTAAGTTGGGAGCATAGCCCCCAGTCCCCCCGGCCTGGAAGTTGCATTGCTCTGGACTACAAATCCCAGCACACCACCACTCCCACAGGGTATTTATGTAAACTCCCAAAGGAGAAACATGTGGTTTTTGGGTCTGCATGGGCTCCCTGCTGTCCTGTCTCCCTGCCATGCGCTCGACCACCAGAGAGCATCATTCTTAATAAAACGATGGGCATTTTGATTTGGTTTTATTCGGCCTAATTGGATTTCTTACGCTGTTGGAGCTGCTCTTATTCTTATCACTCCCAACGTCCAAATTCATTCAAACAAAAACATAGTCAGGACTTTCACAGAATATCCCACTCATGATATCAATTTCTGTCCTGGGGGTTCTATTGCTGTGAAGAGACATTATGACCATGGCAACTCTCATAAAGGAAAACATTTAATTTGGGCTGGCTTACAGTTCAGAGGTTTAGTCCATTATCATCATGCTGTGACATGGTGTCGTGCAGGCAAACATGGTGCTGGAGAAGATGAGAGTTCTACCTCTTGACCCACAGGCAACATGAAGTGAACTGAAGCACACTTCCTCTAACAAGGTCACACATACTCCAACACAGGCCATCCCTCATAATAGTATCACTCCCTGTGAGCCTAAGGAGAACAATTATATTCAGACTACCACACTGGGTATGGAAATGCTTAATTAAGGAGGGACACAAAAGTTTCAAGGAAGGAAGTCAAAGTTTCAAGGAAGGATTAACCCAAAGGAAAGGAGTATGAAAGGAGAACATTTCTAATAATAATAATTATTATTATAATAGCAATAACAATAATAAAACAGAAAGTCATAGTATCCAAAGAATGGTACCAAGTATGGTATTATTGAGTGTCAAAAAAGAAGTATATGTATAGCTAGGAAGAAACAAGGTATTATACATCTTGAAATGGTGGTTAATCTAAGGATCTTCTTTTAATTATAATGGTGATCCAGGGCTGGAGAGAGGCAAAGTGGTTACATTATTTGCTATGGAAGCAAAAAGAGCACTGGAGTTTGGGACACCAGTATCTATGTATTGTCACGTGGGTAATAGCAGCTTATTTGTAATTCTAGTCTCTGCAGGTAGAGCTTGGAGATCCCCAAGGAGAAAGCATATTTACAGAGTCAACTGGCTGATAAGACTAGACGTGACAGCAATCTTTGGGTTTGACTAGGAACTCCTGCCTCAAAAAAAGAAAAAAAAAAGATAGAAAAAAAAGAAAGTTGGAAGTGTTTAAAGAACACTCCAGAAATCAATCTCAGGCCTCCACATGTAACATATATCTGCACAGCCCATTCCCCACATCCACAAGTACTTAAAGATGCATGAATCCACACATGTGTACAGCACACACATAAATGCATGAAAAAAATGAAAAATAGTCCTAATTATTAGAATAAATGTTTGCTTATGATGCCCAAACTTGAAAGAAATATAAAAATTGTATCTGTTTACACCAATAGCAACTGTAGAGTTAAAATGAACTTTGGAGGAGGAGGTATGAATATGATCAAAAATGTCATAGGAAACGTTTAAATAAAAAGGAAAAAGGAACTTTTGCTACATTAAAAAAATAAGGAAGAAAAGTAACTTGAATTAAACTGCTAAAAACAATGCTGAATGGTGTTTTGGTTTTATTGTAGGTGATGATATTGTAGGAGCCAGCCTAAGCTAAAAATGAACAGATCACCCAAAGGAAGTTCTTTACTTACAACTGTTATCACCTGCCAGAGTAGGACTCAGCCATTGATAAGTTTAATAGAGGCCTTAGTCTCAGTAGTTTACCCTGAAGCAATACCTGGTTGCAGGAGGGACCATAAACTAAGATTACCTGAGCACCACCCAAGATCAGACCATCCAAAGGAAAAGCCTAAAGATCCAACTGCTGTCACCAGGACGCCCCTAGACAAATGTCAGCCAATCAAGGGTCCTGAACCTCAGAAACCCCTCACACCCACATTTACTACTATAAAAACCCAACTCTAACTGAGCTCAGGGCTTTCCATTTATTCCAATACCTCGGGCATACGGAAAGACTGAGTTTGCAAACTTGCATAAAATAAAGGTTCTTTGCTTTTACATAAGGTACTCAGTCTCCTTGTTGGCTTTGGGGGACTTCATGGATTTGGGCATAACAGATACTACAAGATTGATAGCATAAAAGATGTCAAGGAATTTGACTTTATATAAGAAAAAGAATATCTAATGAAGATATTGGAAGGACATGTCACTTAATTAGCAAAACAGTGTGCATGACCTTTCCCTGGGGTTTACGGTGAAGACACTGTTCATTTTTAGATAATCCTACCTTGCCAACTTCTCGCCCACTGCTTTTGCTGCCTTTCAATGGATTACATATATCTGTCTCCTTCGTGGCAAGGGCAAAATCTAATTATATCTAATATCTCCAGCACCTAATGCAATAAGACCTAGCAGGTTTTCAATACATTGTTGACTGGAAATCTAATTGATAGCCATTGCAAAGAAAGTAGAGAAGGGGGACACTATACCTCACATAAGATCACCAACGCTACATCATGGTGTTTTTTTCTTCCTTGAGACCTTAGACCACTGAAGACCCCAACATTCTTTTATTTCATGGCAGGAAAGGAGTGCCAGCATATCTGACTTTTGAGTGAGAGAAAGCACACCACAGAGTCTTGTATTAGCTTCCTGTTGCTGTGGTAAAACACACTGAGAAAAGCAGCTCAAGGAAGGGAGGATTTTAGACTTGCCGTTCAAGAATGTAGTCCGCCTTGGTGAAGAAGGCACGGCAGCAGGGATATGAGACAGCTGCTTCCATGTTTTCCTGCAATCAGGAAGAGAAAGAGGAAATGCTAGCAGTACTCAGTTTTTTTTTCTCTTTTTTGTGCAGTCCTGGGGGGGGGGTGGCAGGGGAATGAGGCTTCCAAGGACAGGCAGGCATTCTCACTGCAATTAGCACCATCTGCAGGGGGCAATGTCCCAATGCATTGTCTCTTGAGCTAGAAAAGCCCTCTCTCCTTAAACTGATTTAAGATTTTTTTTTTAAAGTCTCTTGCAACCTGAGGAACTTTTCACATTGCAAATATTTTTGCCTCATTATACAGGTAAGAACCCAAGTTCTGTGAGGCTAAGTAATTCAAGGGTAGTAGTGTGGGAGTCGGCCTCTGCTTGACTGCTACCTAAATGTACAATAATAAATATCTTTGGCCCCTAGTTTAAGAGACACAACCCATGAAAGTGGTTGATGGGAGATATAGGACATAACCACGCCCAGTAAATCTTAGTGGTTATTAGATATTAAGCCAGGAGTGGAGAGGCAGAACGAGCGGGTGAGTCCATATACACAAGAGGAAAAGAAGCAGTGGAAAGAGGTAAAAGCTTGAGGAAGAATGGGAACAATATACTACAGAGAAGCATAGCTTTGTCACAGGCTTAGAGGGGAAGCGATGCAGAAGATGTTGCAAGGAGGGATGCTGAGGAAGGTCAAACAGATGGAAAAGACCATTAAGGGATGAACAGTCATCCCTCTGCCTTCCCTAAGAACTGGTCCAAGAACAACTGCAGACACTGAACTCTGATGATGTTCCAGTTCCTGCGCAAAATGGTGCAGGACTTGCATATGATCCATATACATTGCCTATGCTTTATAACTGAACTGCTTATAATACCCATTACAGTGTAAGTTGATATTATGCCTCTTGTTTAAGAAATAGTGAGAAGAAAAACCACATATATTTAGTATAAACACAACCTTTTACAAATGTTTTGATCCATTGTTGGGTATCTGATTGCATTTGTTAACAACTCATATAATAAAAATGCAAGGTGTAAAACTCACATAAAGGAGGGTGCATGTGTCATGATGTACATATGGAAGACAGAGGACACTTCTGTGGGTTAGTCTCTCTTTCCACCTTCATGTGGGCTCCAGGCAGAGCATTCCATGTTTCCAGCAAGAGCCTTCACCTGTTCACCTGTTGAGCTGTCTCACTGGGCCCAGAAAATTATTAGTTTCAGACCTTTGCATTTTGTTATGTTACTTGTTGTCAAATGTAGACAGTGAAAACATAATACATAATTTAAAAATAATAACTTTCCTTCCCCTGAGGAGAAGGATAGATTTTTAGGGGGTTGTGGATGAGTCTGTCTGCATGTATAGCTTAACACTGAACACACTGCAGACGGTGAACAAGCACTTCACTTCTCTACCCCACGAGGGTCTCTTAAAGAACACAGTTTTGCACAAGAAGGAAAAGAGAGCAACAGTCCTGGAAGGTAAGTGGTGTGTTGTTTTAAACAACACACCCTGTATGTTGAAGCAGTTTATAAATATGTGCATATATATGCGTTCTCCCAGCGTGGGTGGTAATGACTGAGCTGACTGTGTGCACTGAAGTAGGCAGGCTGGGATCGAGGGCTTCAAAAAAGAGGAGCAAATCAGCCATGGCTCAGAACTCCCTTTGCCTTTAAGTAGTATCATTTCCCCTGTTTCCATGATTTGCGGCGACCCCATCTAGGGACAACATGAGCTATTTGGCTCCATCTCCACATGCTCATTTTAAATGCGGATCTTTAATGAGCAGCCACTAATTGTAGGGTACCTTACTGGATTTTGCTTTGAGCAGGCATCTCTTTTTACCCATAATTCCTTCCCTTTAAGAGTAGCAGCTCACCCACTTACTAGCATTATGACAATTTTCTCTTCACTTGAAATCTCCCCTAAGTGTCTACTCCTGATGCTCTTTACTTGATGTGGCTGACATGATAATGCGAATTCTCTGCTGCAGTGAGATTTGAAAGCTGAAGAAAATATGAGAGAAGTTGGTGTAGAAGCACCCTGTGTTCCAAAGCCTACTGTGGCACACCACATGGAAGACAAAGGATTCAGAGCAAAATTGAAAAGGATTTGAAAAAAGTCTTACATATGCCAGAAGTGAAGAGGCTGGGATAAGCAGGTGCTTCAGATAAAGACAGTGGGCATAAATTTGGAGGGCTACTTGGCTCAGATTCTCTATCTCCCTCCCTCCCTCCCTCCCTCCCGCCATCTCTCCCTTCCTCTCTACCTCTTTATTTGTTCCCTTCCTCTGCTTTCACTGTCTCTGTCTGTCTGTCTGTCCTCTCTTCCCCCCACCCCCATGCAGTGCAGTTTGTATGTGTGTGCACATGCACAGATGTCCTTGTGCTCGCCAGTGCTAGTGCATGTGTATACATAAGAGTGTGAAGGGCAGAGGAACCTTCCTGGTGTCTTCCTTGATCAGTCTCCAACTTAGTATTTAACTTAGGATCTCTCATTGAAAGTAGTTTTATTATTTAGGTTGTCTTCCTCATTGAACCTTATTATTTAAGATAGATTCTTTCATTGAACCTTTCATTGTTTAAGGCAGGATTCCTCATAGAATCATATTATTTAAGGCAGGGTCTCTTGTGGAACTTGAAGTGAAATAGCATGGCCAGGCTGTCTGACTGGTGAGCTCTAAGTCCTCCTATGTCTGTCTCCTCTTGGTTCTGGATTACAGGTGTGCTCTGCCATACTCATTTTTCATGGGAATCTGAAATTATGTGGCAAACACTGGATGTACTCAGCCTTTTCACCATCCCCAGACTTGAGTACACTAAGGACTTTTTATATAGTCTATAATTATGTTTTGATAGTTTCAAAATTTATGGTAAGGTTAAAGCCTATTCATTAATTTGATTAATGGATTGCATCATGTTTTTAAGCAAGAGAGACTTAGAGGATTGGTAATATGTAGGAGCTTAGAGTCAAAGAAAACAATCTGAACATAAATTGATGGAAGATAGGATATAATCAGGGTGGCAGCTGGGAAAAATGAAGGGCCATTTGGATTCCTACAAGAGTGAGGGCAAATGGAATTAGGCTGTTCCAGAGGACACAGAGAGGAAAATAACAGAAGGATAGTATTTATCTGTTTCACAATAATTCTAACCCATTTTTTCTCTCCATGTCTCCGTAGTTTAGGAATGATGAAAGACTTCTCTGCTGCAAGAAAAGAGCTCCCAGCCATGTGGGCTTTCTTAGAGCATGTGCTTAAAGGGAAGATGTGGACCCTCCCTAGTTATCAGCTATTTCTCCAAGTAGAGAATACAAAATAAATTTTTGTTGCTTAATGAATATTTTGTAACTCACAATGTTAAATGAAAACAAAATATAGTTTTGTTCTTATTCATTGCAGTATATTTCATAAAGAACAAGATTCAGTTGGTGGCCCTGTCTAAAGACTGAGCACTGTCATGCTCCAAGTCATCTAAAGTGCTGCCATAAGGGAGATTATAACCCATGCTGGTTTTTCTCTTAAAGAGTTTACCACGTTTCAAAGATGAAACTACAGATAGAAGATACACAGAGCAGCAAACAATTGGAATTCTGATTTTCTAGGTCACCAGCATGGGGATAAACTGTACGTGTGGTGGTGAATATCATCAACATGACAGGATCTAGAATGACCATGGAAACAAATGAGTATCTGACAGGTCTGTGAGGTCTGTGAGGTTTCTAGATTGGATTTTGATAGGAAGATGCACCATGAATACAGGTGACACCATTCCATGCATGCAGTCTTGGGTGGAGCAAAAGTGAGAAAGTGAACCAAGCACCAGTATTCATCTGTCTGCTCTTCCCAACTGTGGTTGCAATTGCCATCAACAATGTCATGCTTCTGGAACTGTGACTTTCCAATCATGATGAACTAAAGCCTTGGACGATCAGCCAGAATAAATGCTTCCTTCCTTAAGTTCCTATTGTCAGAGTATTTTATCACAGTGACTTCAGAACTTTTGAGCAATCAGATATAGTCTTTGTCCTCACAGATATTGCTGCATCTGAAGCCCCTTCAGTTTCAGAAACCTCCGAAGGATCTCCTATGTATTTCTAAGTGTTTGCTTTTTCCATATTTTCCTTTCTTTGTTTTCACTGCTGCAAAGTATAACTTCGTGCCCATGTCATGCCTCAGTTCTTGAGTGATTGCTGTTCTCTGCTGTTACCTGTAATGTGCTTTTCTCTTTCTATTTCTTAGGTCCACGTGTTTCAAGCACATGTACTTGCTGAGCCGTCTCCCAAGCCTCTTAATCTTTCAAAGTTATGGGACTGACACTCTAAGAGTTTAAGTCCCGCAAGGTTTAATATATAAAGTTATAAGAAGAAATCCAATTAAAGAAAAATAGAGATGTATTTTGAATTCTAGTACTTTAAAACCCTCTATTGATAGTCTCCAAACTAAGACCCCCTTTGAGGCTTGCTACTTAGAATTTTGTTGATTTCAGAAACTACATCAATAAAAGTGAATTGATATCAGAGAGGATATCTTGGCAAATGATTTTTTTACTTGGACCTTCCTTTTATGAAAGAAAAACAAATGTTTGCAAGCTCAGAAGGTTAAAAGGGAAATTATAGGAGTGGATATAGAACTTAGGGGCCTGGTGAGATGGATCAGTGGAGAGAGGCACTTTCTGCAAAACTTCACGTTCAATATGTGATGGAAGGAGAGACCTGCCTCTCCTAAGTTGTGACCTCCATGCAAGGGTGTGTCCAGACATATACACAATAAGCAAATGTAATAAACACATAGTAATAACATTTTATGGATTCCTAATATAAATATTGTTTTCATTGAGTCGTCTATTTAGATATGGGGTCATTGGGGGTATGCTTGGGGTTGATATGACTTGTTCCAGTCCCTTTCCTTTCCTTTCTCTGCTTTCCTGTTGCCATGAGATAGGGAACTTTGCAGTGGTTTGCTATTCTGCCCAGATGCTCTGGCTTGTTGCAGACCCAAGCACGATGGGGACAGGTGACTTTGGACTGCCATCTCTGAAACCATGAGCCCAAATGTCTTTTCTCCTTTTACTCTTTTGGAGGGTATATATATGTATATTGTTTGTTTGTGTGTGTGTGTGTGTGTGTACATATATGAATCTGCCTATGGCAGCCCAAAGATGATGTTTGTGTGTTCCTTGGTTGATACATATTTTGTATAGGGAGGCAGTGTATGCCACTGAACCTTATACTTGCTGATTTGGATAATCTGGCTGGACAGCTTCTTCCAGGGATCTCCTGCCTCTGCCTCCTAGGTGCTGGGATACAAGTGACCACCACACTCCCTGGCTTCTCATCTGTGTTCTGCTGACCTAAGTTCTGATCCTCAACCTCATGCTTGTGTGGAAACGCTTTACCTGCTGAACCAGCTTCTCGGACGCCTTTCCTCTTCTAAGTTGTTTCTTTTAGCCTCGAACACAGAGAATGCCCACAGGACCTGCTAGGGTGTGTCTGCGTTTTCTCGATGTGACAAGGCACAGGCTCAGTTTTCCCAATTGTTAGGATAACAGTTACATTTATAATTCCCATGGGGCAGCACGAGTTGCCTGTAAGCAATCACCCTTATCTGAAAACGCATCCGCGCGTCATCAGAAAACTAGAAAAGGGTAAAGGGGTTTGCTTTATTAGTGCTGAAGGGTGGGGCAGATGGCTCATGTTTGCCATGTGAGTCTGAAGACCTGACTTAGGTCTACAGAATCCACAGGAAAGCTGGGCATGGTGGTGTGTGCCTGTAGCTCCAGGGCTGGGGATACACAGGCAGATCACCACTGCAGCTCACTGGACAGTGACACAGTCTACCCGAAGAGTTTCAGGCTAATCAGAAAC
The DNA here is from genome assembly GCA_004026605.1 of Ondatra zibethicus. Lineage (NCBI taxonomy): Eukaryota > Metazoa > Chordata > Mammalia > Rodentia > Cricetidae > Ondatra > Ondatra zibethicus. The sequence goes on along the minus strand of PVIU01022208.1, from coordinate 9,709 downwards.
CCCACACTGAGAAACAAGGCAAATAGTTCCTGAACATAGACAGTCAGTTTTGACTTCTGACTTCCACATATGCTCACACACACACCACACACACATACACGCAGCCCTACACAAACAGACACAATTATTAAAAGTGTAGACTCAGGACTAAGGCAGACATGGTTTCGTGTTTTATGTTGGATCTAGGCTATTTAATTTTTATCAAGTTACTTAGCCTTAATACTTCTTGGTTTTATTAAGGAAAATATATAAAATATTAACCATCATTTCATAATGTTGGTCTTAAATTCTATAATACCACTACAAGGGAGATATATTGATAAATTCAACCCCATTAATCATAATTCATAGTGGAGCCTGGAAGACAACACACCATTTGTAACCACAAGCCTTTGTGTTTTCAGGAAGGTGAAGGCCTCAGAGTGTCTGTTGTTTATTGCTGTAGAACCTCACAGCAAGGACTCTTTAGTAAGCAAAAGAAAATATATATTAGTCATAGAAAGCTCCTACATTTGGTAATAAAACAATGCATTTGGTAATTATTGGGGAGCAGTTTAATCATGAGTATATACATCCAAGATTTATTGATTTTTGTATTTGTGTGTGGTATAGACACCTATGTAGTGATGTATGAGCCATGTTCATACATATGAGAGGAAGACATAATGCATCTGACTGTACACCACTCTGTCTTTGTCCATGAGATGGGGTCTCTCAGTGAATTTGAAGCTCTCAGGCTTAACAGGGCTTGCTGGACAGTCAGCTTTCAGGATCTGTCTGTTTGGGTCTGCCAGTGTTGAGGCTACAAGCATGTTTCAACATACTCCCAGTTTTATGTGGGTCCTGGGGACTTGAATTCTGGTCTCTGTGCTTATGTAGCAAGTGCATTTGCCCACTGAACCATCTCCTCAGTTCCATTTTCTGAGGTGTTTTGAGGCATTTGTTTTCTCTTTTGTCATCTTGGGCTCATCTAGTTTTCTTATTATGTATGAGTTTATGATCAGTTTATTGTGGGTAATGAAATTAAAAGTAACACATATGGACAGAGTAGATATTTTATTAATTATATAGTATTTTGCATATTATTATATTTAATTACACTTTTGCAACAATCATTTATCTCCTAGCTTGATGTTTTCCTTTTGGTTTTATCTAGATTAGCTATCTCACTTAGTTTTGTTTTTGATGTTCCTTTTCTTCAGATTTTTCTTGTATTAAGTTTGTAAAGTTGCTCTCTGTTTACCCCTTTCTATCTTCCCACCAAGCACTCCTTTCCATCTTCTGGGAGCTAGGATTCCCCAGCTCAGCCTGCTTCCGGGCAGAGGGTCTGGGGACCCAGTGGTCAGTGCTCCTGCCCCAAGGGCTTCTTTGTTTCACATGACCCTGCCCCCCACCAAGCCTGCCCTTTTGTCTGCAGGGTCCTTGGCCCAGCTAGGGGCCCTGTTCCTGTTCCAGGATCCATCCAGCGAGATCCACCTGCTTCAAGGCAGAGGGGATCTGAGAGCCAGCTCCAGTGCTGAGGGGACCTAAGAGAGGGCAGACCAAGAAAAACTCCCAAGTACACATCAGCCACAGCAGAGATTGAACCAAGATGCCAAAACTCCCCTGGCCTTATTTGAAGGAAGAGAAGGGCAGGTGCCAATGCAAGAATTCCTCCAATAACCTGAAAAGCAACATGATATCACCAGACTCCAGCGAGCACCCAACCAGAAGACTTGAACACCCTAATCCAGAAGCAGTGGAAGAAATCGACTCTAAACATACCATTATAAAAATGATAGAGACCTTAAACAGGATGTGAAAAACTCCCTTAAAGAAATGGAAGAGAAGACAAACAAAAAGTTAGAAGAAATTAATAAATCCCTCAAAGATACCCAAGAAAACCAAGAAAAAGCAATCAAACAGGAAAAGGAAACAGTTCAAGACTTGAAGACTGAAATGGAGGTAATAAAGAAAACACAAACCAAGGAAATGCTGGATATGGAAAATATGGGTAAATGAACAGGAATTACAGAGACAAGTATAACCAACAGAATGCAAGAGATAGAAGAAAGAGGATACAATAGAGGAAATAGACTCATCGATCAAAGAAAACAGCAAATCCAACAACTTCTTAACACAAAACATCCAGGAAATTTGAGACACCATAAAAAGACCAAACCTAAGAATTATAGGGGTAGAAAAAGGAAAAGAATTACAGCTCAAAGGCCCAGAAAATATATTCGACAAAATTATAGAAGAAAACTTTCCCAACTTAAAGAAGGATATTCCTATGAAGATACAAGAAGCTTACAGAACACTAAATAGACTGTATAAAAAAAAATCCCCTCGGGATGTAATAATCAAAACACAAAATGTACAGAATAAAGAAAGAATATTAAGAGCTGCAAAGGAAAAAGGTCAAGTAACATATAAAGGAAAACCTACCAGAATTACACCTGACTTCTCTATGGAAACCATGAAAGCCAGAAGGTCTTGGACAGATGTGCTGCAGACACTAAGAGACCATGGATGCAAGCCCAGACTACTATACCCAGCAAAGCTTTCAATCACCATCGAGGAGAAAACAAGATATTCCATGACAAAAGCATATTTAAACAATACCTATCCACAAACCCAGCCTTACAGAAAGCACTAGAGGGAAAACCTCAACCCAAGGAAGCCAACAATACCCACAATAACACAGACATTGACAAACCTCCACCAGCACAACTCAAAGAAGGGAAACACATAAACACCAAAAAAAAAAAATCATAACTGGAGTAAACAACCACTGGCCATTATTATCAGTTAGTATCAATGAAATCAATTCACCTATAAAAAGGCACAGGTTAAGAGAATGGATACAGAAACATGATCCAACATTCTGCTGTTTACAAGAAACACACCTCAACCTCAAAGACAGACACTACCTCAGAATAAAGGGTTGGGAAAAGGTTTTCCAATCATATGGACCTAAGAAACAAGCAGGTATGGCTATCTTAATATTGAACAAAATTGATTTCAAACTAAAGACAATCAGAAGAGATGGAAAAGGACACTTTATACTCATAACAGGAACAATTCATCAAAATCAAGTCTCAATACTGAATATCTAAGCCCCTAATATAAAAGTACCCACATATGTAAAAGAAACATTACTAGAACTCAAATCACACATCAAACCCCACACACTAATAGTAGGAGATATCAACACTCCTCTCTCAACAATGGACAGGTCAACCAGAGAGAAAATTAACAGAGAAATACAAGAACTATCAGATATAATGAATCAAATGGAATTAACAGACATCTATAGAACATTCCACCCAAACAGGAAAGAATATACCTTCTTCTCAGCACCTCATGGAACCTTCTCCAAAATTGATCACATATTCGGTAACAAAGCAAACATCCATAGATACAAAAAAATTGGAATAACCACCTTTGTCTTATTGGATCACCATGGAGTAAAGTTAGAATTTAACAACAATTCCACCCCCAAAATCATACAAACTCACAGAAACTGAACAGTCAACTACTGAACCACTCCTGGGTCAAAGAAGAAATAAAGAAAGAAATTAAAGTCTTCCTTGAATTCAACGAAAATAAAGACACAACATACCCAAACCTATGGGACACTATGAAAGCAGTGCTAAGAGGAAAGTTCATAGAACTTATTGCCCACATCAAGAAAACAGAGAAAGCTCACATTAGAGACTTAACAGCACACCTGAAAGCTCTAGAAGAAAAAGAAGCAGACTCACCCAGGAGAAGTAGAAGATGAAATAATCAAACTGAGGGCTGAAAACAACAAAATAGAGACACAGAAAACAATCCAGAGAATCAATGAAACAAAGAGCTGGTTCCTTGAGAAAATCAACAAGATTGACCAAACCCTATCCAAACTAATCAAAGGGTGAAGAGAGAACACTCAAATTAACAATAGACACTAAGGAAATTTAGAGAATCATTAGGTTTTACTACAAAAGCCTGTATGCCACAAAATTGGAAAATGTAAAAGAATGGACAGTTTTTTTTAGATAAATACCATATACTGAATTAAATCAAGACCAGGTGAACAATTTAAATAGACCTATAAGTCACAAGGAAACAGAGCTGTCATCAAAAACCTCCCAACCAAAAAAAGCCCAGGACCAGATGGTTTTAATGCAGAATTCTACTAGAACTTCCAAGAAGAACTAATACCTATACTCCTTAATGTGTTTCACATAATAGAAACAGAAGAATCATTGCCAAACTCTTTTTAATGAAGCTACAGTTACCCTGATACCAAACCCACACAAAAACGCAACCAAGAAAGAGAATTACAGACCAATCTCACTCATGAACATCGATGCAAAAATTGTCAATAAAATACTGGCAAACCGAATCCAAGAACACATCAAAAAAACAGCCATTATGATCAAGTAGGTTTCATCCCAGAGATGGAGGGCTGGTTCAGCATACGAAAATCTGTCATCCATCATATAAACACACTGAAAGAAAAAAAATATGATCATTTCATTAGATTAGATGCTGAAAAAGCATTTGACAAAATTCAATACCCCTTTTTGATAAAGGTCTTGGAGAGATTAGGGATATAAGGATCATATCTAAATATAATAAAAGCAATATACAGGAAGCCGACAGCTAACATCAAATTAAATGGAGAGGAAATTGAAGCCTTTCCGCCAAAATCAGGAACAAGACAAGGCTTCCACTCTCTCCATATCTCTTCAATATAGTGCTTGAAGTTCTAGCAATAGCAATAAGACAACATATGGAGATAAAGGGAATTAAAATTGGAAAGGAAGAAGTCAAACTTTTGTTATGTGCAGATGATATGTTAGTGTACATAAGTGACCCCAAAGACTCTACCAAAGAACTTTTACAGCAAATAAGTACCTTCAGTGATGTGGCAGGATACAAGATCAACTCAAGAAAATCAGTAGCCCTCCTATACACAAAGGATAAAGAAGCAGAGAGGGAAATCAGAGAAACATCACCTTTCAAAATAGCCACAAATAGCATAAAGTATCTTGGGGTGACACTAACCAAGGAAGTGAAAGATCTATTTGACAAGAACTTTAAGTCCTTGAAGAAAGAAATTGAAGAGGATACCAGAACATGGAAGGAGCTCTCATGCTCCTGGATTGGTAGGATCAACATAGTAAAAATGGCAATTCTACCAAAGGCAATCTATAGATTCAATGCAATCCCCATCAAAATCCCAACAAAATTCTTCAAAGACCTTGAGAGAACAATAATTAACTCTATATGGAAAAACAACAAACCCAGGATATCCAAATAATCCTATATAATAAAGGAACTTTTGGGGGCATTACCATCCCTGACTTCAAACTCTATTACAGAGCCACAGTAATGAAAACAGCTTGGTATTGGCATAAAAACAGAGACATTGACCAATAGAATCGAATTGAAGACCCGGTTATTAATCCACAAACCTATGAACACCTCATTTTTGACAAAAAAAGCTAGAATTATACAATGGAAGAAAGAAAGCATCCTTAACAAATGGTGCTGGCATAACTGGAGGTCAACCTGTAGGAGAATGAAATAGATCCTTATTTATCACCATTTACAAAACTCAAGTCCAAATGGATTAAAGACCTCAATATAAATCTGACCACACTGAACCTGATAGAAGAGAAAGTGGGAAGTAGCCTGAAATACATGGGCACAGGAGACCACTTCCTACATATAACCCCAGTGGCACAGACAATAAGAGCAACAATGAATAAATGGGACCTTCTGAAACTCAGAAGCTTCTGTAAAGCAAAGAACATAGTCATTAAGACAAAAAGGGAGCCTACTGAATGGGAGAAGATCTTCACCAACCTCACATCAGACAAAGGTCTGATCTCCAAAATATATAAAGAACTCAAGCACTGAACTAAACAGAGAATTCTCAACAGAAGAATTTCAAATGGCCAAAAGATACTTAAGGATTTGTTCAACTTCCTTAGCTATCAGGGAAATGCAAATCAAAATAACCCTGAGATATAATCTTACACCTGTCAGAATGGCTAAAATGAAAAACACCAATGATAACCTGGTGTAGGAGGTTCTACTGTATTTGTGTTGCTTTCATTGGTGAATAAAGAAAACTGCCTTGGCCTTTTGATAGGGCAGAAATCAGGTAGATGGGGTAGACAGAACGGAATCCTGGGAAGAAGGCAGTGTGGCAGATGCCATGAAACTCCTGTCTGAGACTGACACTAGTTAGGAATCTTTCCCAGTAAGCCACGACCTCGTGGTGCTATACAGATTATTAAAAATGGGTTAGATCAAGATGTGAGAGTTAGCCAATAAGAGACTAAAACTAATGGGCCAGGCAATAATTTAATTAATACAGTTTCCATGTGATTATTTCGGGGCTTAAGCTAGCTGGGTGGCAGGATGGGGCCACCTCTCCTTTTTAGTACAGATTGGCTGCCCAATGTGGCTGACTACCAACACGTAAAATCTGAGAGGGCTTGAAAAGAAATTTTAGACACAATTATAGATTTTAACACAGCTTTTTGCTGTTTCCTAGCAGGTGCTGCGGAAAAATTTTCCTGACTCAGCAGCTGGAAAAAAAGCAGCCCCACGGTTTTAAAACGGGGCTCCCTGGGCTGTGTCGCCAGTGCAAACTCTGGCTGTAAAACATTTCAATTGCTTTTATGGGACTGGATGTTTGTGTGTGAGCTCGGGATCAGTAAGAAAGTACTCTGAGACCATGCAAATTGCTCAGCGCTCCCCGCCTGGGCAGGCAGCGAGATGAAGTCTACAAGGTGTGTACAAGCATGAGAACATGGTGGATTTCTGCTGCCATACAGGGAGATGTTTCCAGGCTGCGCAGTGCTCTGCCTTACATATTTGGCTGTAACTCAGATGAAAAGAATTTATGTGTTCCACGTTCATTCTCCGGGTTGGACTGCTGAGCACAGCGCCTGCCTGGCAGCCCCAGAGCTGCCACTGGGGTACGTCCACCATTTTGAAATTGGAGAGAGGTGGAGCCAACATCCAGAGCAGCTGCAATCAAGCTGTTTAACATTTTAAAAGCTCTTCAAGACAGTAGAGATTTAAAGACAATGCAGTAAGACAGATTCAGACATAAAAGACCTCTAAATGGGTTACAGTGGTGGATGGATATACGTAGGCTTGGGAGAGAAAAGAAAAAGAGTATAGAGAGTAGTGAAATAAAGTTAATGCTTTAAAAAAAGGGTAAAGTCTTTAAAGAGACAGAGTACAGATAATCATAGACTAAAGGAAATAAAAAAATAAGCCACATAAAAATGGAAAATTCACAAAGAGTGTGGATTATATGTATTATTGTGTTTTCTTTAATTTTTTTGACTGTGAAGGAGCTAAATACAGAGAGACATTTCATTGTGTGGTCTGCTTAACTAAACCAATATATATGTTCTAAAGGTATCATGACTTTCAAATTTGGGTCTAATGATATTGTGCTGTGGAAAAGAGGTTCTTCTTTTGTTTTCACAGAGGATGAGACCCTGTGGATTCCTTCTAGACCAATATGATATGATAGACCATGCCCTCCTGAAAGGTTGCTGTTAACACCCTCAAAAAATTACTTCACTCAACTGCCGGCTGAGATAAACCTGGCATACAGGATACACCATGAAAACCCTGATTAACAGCACCCCATACAGCAGGAAGAAGTTTGGAGAGAAAAAACTACACCCATATTCCCAAATATTGTTTATAAATGTTCTTTTACATTTAAAGGGGAATATGCTATATTTATGAATAGTTTGCATTGTATAAATAGTTGCATTGTATAAATCTTGATTTATTGATACAAGTTTAAGGTCAATTTTGTTATATGTATTTCTGATCTTGGTTAAGGTATTGTGATTGTGTAGTTCATTTAAAAATGTAATGTATAAGTAGGAAATATAGGTTGTTAATGGATAATCCTCCATAATAGTCAAGCTTGTAGTCATGTTAGTTAGATTTTCTAGAAATATAGAGGTATATTTCAGTTAGATAGACATTCTTCATATCTCTCAAAGACTACAGAATATGGCATTTTAAATGTTTTAATAACTTCGGGCTTTTCATGACAATGAGACACGTCTGCTCCTGGCAGCACCAATCTACTTCAAGAGGAAGATGGGCATTGAAGAGGCTCCTTATAGAGTTTATAGCCATTTGGGGAAGAAACTTCTCTTGCCTGGACTGTTGCATAAACTGGACACAAAGAACCTGCAGATAGAGGACTGCTGAACTTGCCTAAAGGTGAGATGATCCCTCGGGGTTCCTGATTTCATGAAAGAGTCTGTGAGACATTCTACAGCATACAGAAGAAAGTGACTTAACTGTCTTTGAAATTTCCTGCTTTATGAACAAGTCTGCTGGATACTATGGGCCTGTAGGCTGAAGATGGATTCCCCAACAGTACAAAATAACTTTGGGTGACTGTCAAGGAAATGAGATACCTCTGTTGTTTCTAGAATTTTGGAAGTTGCTTATTTCTTATTTACTCAGGTAGTATTATATCCTTCTGGAGTCTTTGATGGAGCTGAAGAGTGGATAGTTATAGTTTTCCTTTGTTATGATAAAAGATAAAGTAGATATAAATATGGTAACTGTAGTTCTTATTTGATAACTGTTTTGTTATATGTAATTTAACATGTTAAAATGAAAGCCTTCCATTTTTGTTTAAACAGAAAAAGGGGAAATGGTGTAGGAGGTTCTTCTGTATTTGTGTTGCTTTCATTGGTGAATAAAGAAAACTGCCTTGGCCTTTTGATAGGGCAGAAATCAGGTAGGCGGAGTAGACAGAACAGAATGCTGGGAAGAAGGGCAGTGTGACAGGCGTCATGAAACTCCTGTCTGAGACTGACGCTGGTTAGGAATCTTTCCCAGTAAGCCACGACCTTGTGGTGCTATACAGATTATTAAAAATGGGTTAGATCAAGATGTGAGAGTTAGCCAATAAGAGGCTAAAACTAATGGGCCAAGCAGTACTTTAATTAATACAATTTCTGTGTGGTTATTTAGGGGGTTAAGCTAGCTGGGTGGTGGAATGGGGCCGCCGCTCCTCTTATCACAATAACCTATGCTGGAGAGGATATGGAGTAAGAGGAACACTCATCCATTGCTGTTGGGAATGCAAACTTGTGCAACCACTTTGGAAATCAGTGTGGCGGTTTCTCAGAAAAATGGGAGTCAACCTACCTCAGGATCCAGCAATACCACTCTTAGGAATATACTCAAGAGATGCCCAGTCATACAACAAAAGCATCTGTTCAACTGTGTTCATAGCAGCATTATTTGTAATAGCCAGAACCTGGAAACAACCTAGATGCCCCTCAGTGGAAGAATGGATAAAGTGTGGCACATCTGCACACTAGAGTACTACTCAGTGGTAAAAAACAATGTCATCTTGAATTTTGCAGGAAATGGATGAAAGTAGAAAACACTATCCTGAGTGAGATAACCCAGACCCAAAAATATGAATATGGTATATACTCTCTCATCAGTGGATTCTATCCATAAACAAAGTATGTTGAGCCTATAGATCATGATCCTAGAGAAGCTAAGTAATAAGGTGAACCCAAAGAAAAACAGATATATATCATTCTGGAAAATGGAAGTGGACGGGATCGCCAGGCAGGGGATGGGAGCATGGTGGTGGTGGGGGAGTGGGAGCAGGGGGAGAGGGGAGAGAGATGTGAGAGGGAGATTTTTGGGGAGA
>PVIU01022207.1:0-29814 GCA_004026605.1 Ondatra zibethicus | reverse complement strand
AGCTGGTGCTGCCAGGAGCAGACGTGTCTCATTGTCATGAAAAGTCCTAAGTTATTAAAATATTTAAATGCCATATTCTGTCGCCTTTGAAAGATATGAAGAATGTCTATCTAACTGAAATATACCTCTATATATCTAGAAAATCTAACTAACATGACTACAAGCTTGACTATATCAATGATTATCTATTAACAACCTACATTTCGTAATTATACATTACATTTTTAAATGAACTACACAACCACAATATCTTAATCAAGATTAGAAATATAACAAGATTGACCTTAAATTTATATCAATAAGGCAAAATTTATACCAATGTAAATTATCCATATCTATATCATCTCCCCCTTTAAATTTAAAGGACATTTATAAACAATATTTGGGAATATGGGCATAGTTACTTCTCTCCAAACTTCTTCCTGCTGTATGGGGGCGCTGTCAATCAGGTCTTTCATGGTGTATCCTGTTCATCTCAGTCACCAGTTGAGTGAAGTAATTTTCTGAAGGTGTTTACAGTGACCTTTCGGGAGGGCGTGGTCTATCAAACCATATTTGTCCAGAAGAAATCCACAGGGTCTCATCTTCTGTGAAAACAAAAGAAGAACCTCCTTTCCAAAGCACCATATCCTTAGACCCAAATTTTGAAGCCATTATGCCTTTATGATAATATCCATGCTGGTATAGCTTAGCAGCCCAGACAATGAAACGTCTCTCTGTACTTAGCTTCTTTACAGTCAAAAAATTCAAAGAAAACACAATAAAATACATAATCCAGACATTCTGTGAATTTTCCATTTTTACGTGGCTTATTTTTCTTCTTTTTTTTTTTAATCTATGACTATCTGTACTCTGTCTCTTTAAAGACTTTACCCTTTTTTTTATTTAAGTATTTTTCTATACTCCTTTTCTTTTCTCTCCCAAGCCTACATACTTTATCTAACAGTATGACCCAATTAGAGGTCTTTTATGTCTGAATCTGTCCTACTGTGAATCTGTAATTCTTTACTGTCCAGGAACAGTTTTGCTTTGCGCTTTTAAAATGCTAAGCTCTTAAGAATCTAAGCTGTAACAATCTCAGGTCAAATACAGGTACTGCCTGCTTGCTCTGCCCAGTCCAACATGGTGGAGGCGCTTGTGCCTCTGAGCCGTGCTCAGCCTTAATGGCTGCGGAAATCCACCATGCTCTCCCGCCTGACTAAGCCTGATCCCGCCGTCTGCCCAGGCAGGAAGAGCTGAGCCAAGGCAGGGTCTCAGCTACTTTCTTCCCGATCCCAAGCGGACACACAAACATCTGGGCCCACAAATGCTCCATAGCCGGAGTTTGCACCAGCGGCAGGGCCCAGGAAGCCACGTTTTAAAACCGCGCACCTTTTTTTCTGCTATTTTGTATTGCCGAGTCAGGAAATCTCTCTGCAGCACGCAAACAGCAAAAAGCTGTGTTAAACTCTCTCTCTTTTTTAAGCCATCTCAGGTTTTTAAGTGGATTCAGTCCACGTTGAGGCGCCAGTCTGTTGTATTGAGGGGTTCGGGCTGCGTTCCAGGCGCAGGGCCCCTTGTGCCATACGGCTCCCGGTGTGTACCCGAAATAATTACACGGAAACTGTATTCATTGAAATACTGCCTGGCCCATTAGCTCTAGCCTCTTACAAAGGTTACCACTGGTCTTCCCAGGACTTGGCCATTATCTCAGTTTTCTCAGGGACCCCTAAGGATGTCTTTACGCAGATAGCAGGAGTCAGTCTGGAGAACACAATGCCCACATTCCCAAGAAGTGGTTTGGGTGGTGTTTAATTATTTGGTGGGTTATGAATGTTTGTTATCCTTTAGGAGAATATAAGAATATAGGATAAAAAGACAACTATCAATCTCAGATACTTTCCATTGGCATGGATTTTGGTATACTGATACAAATTTAAAGTTATTTTTGTTATACTGTATATATGATTCTACCCTTGTTTAGGGTATTGTGTTCATGCAGTTTATTTAGAAATCAATGTACAAGAAATGAGATTATTAGTTATTCCTTAAGAATCAAACTTGTAATCACATTAGGTGTGTTTTCAAGGCTAAACTGGTATGTTTTAGACAGACAAATGATTTGCAAACCCTTCAAAGACCTACAGAGTACAGCATTTAAGATGTCTAATAACCTAAGGTGTTCATGACAAGACACATCTACTCTTGGCAGCACCAATTTACTCCATAAAAGGATGGTGGTCATTGAAAAAAACTCCAAAGGAGTTTGCTTTCACTGTGGCAAGGTTAGCTATTTTGTCAAGAAACTGCTCTTGCCTGGACTGCCTAATAGTATGTTGTATAACCTGGACACGCAGTACCCTCAGGAAAGTGATCGCTGAACTTTGCAAAAACAAGGTGGGAAAGTCCTTCAAATTTCCTGCTTCACTGAAAAGTTTTGGTGTAGGAGATCCTTCTGTATTTCTGTTGTTTTCATTGGTTGAATAAAGAGACTGCCTTGGCCTTTTGATAGGGCAGCCCTTAGGTGGGGGGAGTAGACAGAATGGAATTCTGGGATAGAGAAGGTAGAGTCAGAGAGAGCCGCCTGCCATGAAGCTGCCAGGTCAGACACGCTGAATCTTTCATGGTAAGCCACGACTCGTGGTGACACACAGATTATTAGAAATGGGTTAAACGAATATGTGAGAGTTAGCCAATAAGAGGCTAGAGCTAATGGGCCAGGCAGTATTTCAATGAATACAGTTTCTGTGTAATTATTTCGGTGGCTGGGAGCCAGGCAGAAGGACGCAGCCTTCACACCTCTTACTACAAAGTTTGCCAGATATTCTAAGTCTGAAGGTCAAAGATGTATGCCCCAACATAGCAGAGGAACTTTGGGTGACTGTCTAAGCAGCTAAATGTCTCTGTTGTTAATTAATATTAATCCCCACTAGGATCTTTGATGGAGTTGAAGACTAGATAGTTATAGTTGTAGTTTGACCTAATTATGATAGAAAGTAAATTAGGTATAAAACTTTGGAATCACTAAAATAATGATATTTTTCTCTAAATCTGCTAAATACAAATGGGCTGAATATTGTAAATGTAATTCTTACTTGATAATGTTTGTGTTGTATACAGTTTTATGATGTTAAAGTTAAAAACTTTCATTTTTATTTAAACAAAAGAGAAAATCCTGTAGAATATTATTTTAAGATGTGTTATATTTGTTTATGCTTGGAACATTTGTTTAATAATGCAAAGATGTGTTATGTTCTTTTATGATGAATTTGTTTAACTCTGTGAAGCTATGTTACTTTGGCTATCTAAAACACCTGATTGGTCTAATAAAGAACTGAATAGCCAATAGCAAGGAAGAAGAAAGGATAGGTGGGGCTGGCAGTCAGAAAGAATAATAGGGGGAGAAATCTGGGGGTCAAAGATTGAGAAACAAGAAAAGGAGGCGGACAGGAGGACATGGAGGACAGGACAGTCACCCAGCTACATAGCAAGCCATGGAGCAAGACGTAAAGAAAGGTATATAAAATAGAGAAAGATAAAAGCCCAGAGGCAAAAGATAGATGGGATAATTTAAGAAAAGCTGGCTAGAAATAAGCCAAGCTAAAGCCAGAGAGTAAAAGAGTAAAGAGTAAAAACATCAACCACAGCCAACTGTTAAGAGTATGTTCCCTTCACACCAAGTATGTAGAACCAATGATAGGCTCTGGTAGGAAAATGCAATGTACAACATGGGATGACGAGATCCATCTTTACTGTACACAGGAGTTTATGTTGATAGAAGTATGGTATAGTGGGATGGGAAAAGAGTGTCTTACTAAAGTCTGCCTTATATAGAGAGATTGAGACATGGGACCTCTTGTAGAAAAGTGTAGTTGTTTTTTTTTTTTTTTTTTTACTCTTTGCACTTTGAGGGCTACTACTCAGCTCCCAAATAAATACACGAAGACTTATTGTTACTTATGAATGCATGGCCTTACCTTGGCTTGTTTCTAGCCAGCTTTTCTTAAATTATCCTGTCTACCTTTTATCTCTGAGCTTTTACCTTTATTTATCCTATATCTCTTTCTTTCCTTCTTACTTTGTGGACAGCTGTGCTGCTGGGTGACTGGCCCCTGGCGTCCTCTTCTCCTTCTTTTCTCACCTCCCCTCCTCTCTTTATCTATTTACCCTCTCTGCCTGGCAGCCCTGCCTGTTTCTCTCCTGCCTCGCTATTGGTTGTTCAGCTCTTTATTAGACCAATGAGGTGTTTTAGGCAGGCAAAGTAGCACAGCTTCACAGAGTTAAACAGATGCAACATAAAAGGATGCAGCACATCTTTGCATCATTAAACAAATATTCCACAGCATTAATGAATGTAACACATCTTCAACTAATATTCCACAACAGAAAAGGGGGCTGTATAAAAGCATATCTCACAGACATGAAAGAATGGCTTGGGTTTGAATATTGTTGTCCTTAAAACATTGTACTCACATCTATTATTTTTTAACTTTGTAACCACAAGTCCCTGCCAGCTGACATCAGCGCTGCAAGAGCAGGGTGTGTCTGGCTCAATATTTAGTTAAGTCTGCAAAAATGCTGAACACTAGAATAAGGTTATGTAGGGGGTGGGAAAATGTATTTGGGGAAGCATAAAGGGGGACAATTGAGGCTTTTATAATGATTATGATGTATTTCTTAACATATAATGTATTTCTTAAAAGTAAAGAATGGAGTAAAAAATAAAGTTGTTCATGTAAGCCTGGTAGAAAAAGCTCTGTTAAATTATAAAGATGGTTTGAACTATTTGAGGCCACTTGAATTCAATCCACCTGGTGGTCAGAATTTTTCCTTGTGCTGACGCTCCTTCCCTATTTCAGGACCTGAACCTGAGCTGAGGCTGGATCCTAGTAGGGCATGGACCAAATTACTGTACTTCTGAATAAAGCTGTTCTTCAGTATGCTCACTCTGGGATGTCCTGTTCACAGAATAAAAACTGTTTATGCAAGCTGCTGGCTGTGTTAAAAAAGAGAGAGAATGAGATTCTAAATATGATAGGGAAAGTTGGTGAAACCCATTCTAGAAAAAAAAAGGTCTAAAATAGTCTACTTTCTGTAAAAACAAAATTATATATCTATTATTTATACATATAAAATACACATAAAATTGTCCAAGGGAACAGAAGAACATGTGTGCGTGCATGTGTGGTGTGTGTGTGCCTAAAGATCAGAGGCAACTTGCAGGAATCAGTTCTTTCCTTCCACCACGTGGGTCCTGGGGTTGTCAGGCTTAGTGGCCAGTATTCTCTACTACCTCAGTGGCCCTAATGTGCCGTGGGTGTTTTTATCGTGAATGTTTTACTTCTTTAAAATTAAGTGAAAAGAGAAGAAATGGTGTTTTTTTTTTCAGGCCAGAGGAGTGAGAAAGGGGAGATCGGCTTCCTGGGTAAAGCTGTGAATTGAAAGCAAAGACACAAAGCAAGCAGCAGTGATGTCAGCAGGTGACATCCAGGTCGGAGGAAGGCTGGGGCTGCTAACCCAAGTTTCAGGTTCAGTAACAGCGAAAATATCATTGACCTCTGTTCTAGAACAATGCTCAAGGCAGGACACCGAAGCCTGGATGACAAGGGCTGTTGACTATCTGTTCCCAGCTGAGAATCATGGCCACTGCAGAATGACCGCCTGCACCGTTTGCAGACACGGAAGGGGTGCTACATGCTCAGTAAGTGTTCCAGATGGCATTGGAAGAAGTCATAGACAACAACAGTCTCTAGAAAAATAGACGTGGCAAAGCAGCTCAGGAAACAGCATCTGTCCAAGTAGCAATGAGGCAGCCACCTTGCCACAGAGTAGCAATGGGGCAGCCACCTTGCCACAGAAGGTATCTGTTGGCAGTTGGTTGGATGGTCAAAAATTTAACCAACCAGAAATCCAAATAAAAAAACTTCGGTTGTTGGGGGCTGGAGAGATGGTTCAGCAGGTAAGAACACCCGCTGCTTTTGCAGAGGACCGGGTTCCATTTTAGCATCATGTGACATCTCACAACCACCTGTAACTCCAGCTCCAGGAGGCTCCAATGTCGTCTTCTGTCCCCCATGTGCTCCTGCATGCATGTGGCACACATAAACCCACACTGGCAAATATATACATACACATAGAGTAAATAAATCTTTTTAAAGAGAAATTTCTATTATAAACATAAAGTCCCACTATGTCAGATTCCAGGAGGTCAAAGACACATTAAGCCTTTTAATTCATTTCTAATTATATTTTCATTTTATTTATTGCAGCGCTGGCGGCAATGCCCTTGCCATAGCACACATGTGGAGGTCAGAGGACAGCATGAGGGAATCGATTCTTTCCTATTATGTTGGGTCGGGGGATCAAACCCGGTTGTAAGAATCTGTGAAAAGCACCTTTATACCCACGGAGTCATCTTGCTAGCCAAAGCCTCTTAATTTGAACCGAAATTCACCTAACTGCATGAGGTTGCAGTGCTCACAGAACCCTCACAAAAGCAGAAAGCCTATTAAGAGCATGCCCAGTACAGTCCCAGGGACCTGTAATCCAAGGCACAGTGGGTCCTCTGAGTAGAAAATGGCACTGACAGGACAGTAATTAGGGGAAGTTATGTGTTTAGTCCCCTACTGGGCTAATTGTCTTGGCTTTCAGGTTATATTGTACAATTTTCCCTTTTAAATAACCCCCAAAAGGGCCAGTGATCTCGCTCTGATACTGGGGAAGGAACCAAATGGCTGTTCCTGCAGGTGCACCCAGTAACAGCATCCTTAAATGAAAGACAGCCAGTTGCCAAGAGCACAGAGGACACTGATTGGTCGTGGTGAGTGTCAAGAGCACAGAGGACACTGATTGGTCGTGGTGAGTGTCAAGAGCACAGAGGACACTGATTGGTCGTGGTGAGTGTCAAGAGCACAGAGGACACTGATTGGTCGTGGTGAGTGTCAAGCCAGTCAAGGCAACCACTTTTCTTCTGCTAAGGGATAGCACGTTTTAAACATGTTGGACCTAGTAACTTGATTCATGATGATTTACGGAAAACTACACGTAGTGGTGAATCTTGATTGTCAGTTAGATAAAGAAATCCACGGGCAAGTCTTTACGGGATTAACTAGATTAAGCCAGCTGAGGTGGGGAGTCCCACACTAACTGCAGAGCCTACCCAAAGGAGAAAGCAAGCATTCCTCAGTTTCTGTTTCCTGACTGTGGATGCCACACAGCCAGCCTCCTCCTGCCCCTGCTCACAAGCCCTCCCTCCCCATGATGGACAGTGAACCCGCCCAAACTGCTTCTGTTGGGTACTCTGCTACAGGAACAAGACAAGCAGCTAATGTGCTGTGTCTTTTAAACTTTTCTAGGTCATCATTAAGCTTTAAAATACTCCGCCACAGTAGCTCATGGAGGAGAGACACATTTAATGATCCTGCTGGCTTGACCTTGATAATTCAAAACATTCTGTTAGGTTTTTTTCCAGGACACTTATTACAATAACATTCATAGGGCTTGGCAATTTCCTTGTGAGTGAAAACGAATAATTGTTGTATTGGCACTTGTTTGTTATTTACACTAATGGCTCATTTCTTGGAACACCTTGGAAATCTTTGCCACTTTATGAGATTGCCAACTGATCAAGTTCTCTGGGTGCGGCTGTTTAAATATTAAGGTTGAATGCCAAGACAGTTGAGTTCTGATCAGAAAAAAATTAGAGAAGCGTTACCTGGTCAAATTTGACAGTTTATTCTCCAAATCTAGCATTCACTAGCTCTACAGAGAAAATAAAACCTGAGAAAGCAGGCAGGGGAGGAAAGAACTCCAGTGAGTTCTCTGAAAAGCAGGATTCTTTTTTTCTGTCAACAAACCTTGCCTCTCAGAAGCCCATCTGGAAAGAGCTTTAAATGCCAGGTCAGCAAGATGGCTCAATGGGTAAAGACGCACTTACTGCCAAGCCTCGTGACCAGTTTAATCCCCAGAACCCACATGGCAGAAGGAGAGAACTGACTCCTGTGGGAATACCCTGACCTTCACACATGTGCCAACTTCACTGTTAGCATGTCTGGATTTACAATTGCCTAGATCAACCTCTCTAAGAATACTTCCTGAGAGGTTTACACAGGTGGGGGGGGATGCGTGAGAAGACACATCTTGAAGCAGGTGGCAGCATATTATGGACTATGGTCCTGGGGTGGATAAAAGGGGGGGGGGGAAGAAGGTTAAGCTGGGCATCAGTGTTCATCTCTTACAGTTGACGTGTGACCTGACTGCAGATGACACGGGGCCAGGCACCTTATGCTCTCGCTGCCTCGAAGGACTGACTGCATCCTCAAACCACAAGCCAAAATAAACTCTTCCTTCTTCAAGATGCTATTGTAGGGAACTTTGTTACAGCAAGGCGAAGTGTAACTAAAACAGATGGTGCGATAACAGGGAACCGGAAGAGTGCTTTCAAGGAGCTGATTTAATGCCAGCTTAAAGGTCTGCAGCACCACCAGGGCTGGCAAGATGCCTCACCAGGTGGAGCTCTTGCTTTGAAAACCCTGGCAATCTAAGCACAGGTGGAAGGAGAGAAGAGGCTCCCCGAGCTTGCCTTCTGACCACCAGGAGCACAGCAGACTGACCACACCTATCAGACAGCACTGAACCAAGGGAACCGCTTCCTCGAGAAGTAGAAAATTTTTTTCTAGAAATCACTTAATATCCATGTTTTATAACTTATCCAGAATTGCATTTCTGCTTTGTGGGTATTGCGGAACCTGGCACAGGAAGCTGCCACACAGGGGCTGTGGAAGATTATTGAAACTTGTTCCATTTCTTGATAATGTACATTGTAAGAGTTTTGGTTCTGTGCAGTCCAGGTCCACAAAAGAAAAACAATGAAAGAAATCCTTGGGAATCTGGGAAGAAAAGTCATGTTGTTCAACAGAAAAGTTTGACTCCTAAGACTTGAAAACGTACTTGATAATCAGGAGGTTGTTGGTTTTGCACTTATATAATTTTTCCACTTTGTGTTCTTGCGACCTCAACACCAATACATCAAGGTTCCTTGTTTCCTCAGAGAGGACCCACAGCTTCTTATTCGGTCAACCAAGGTGTTCAGAAGACTTCCCCTACACCTGCTGAGAATTCTCCATGACTTCTAGTTTAACGTTAGCCTCTACTGCCCCAAAGTAGGAGGCCAATGTCAGCTTTCCTTTGGAAGAACTACAAATGACACAGACTCCTTCATTTCAGGGACCCTTGAAAGCCCCAGCCCCTCCTGCTTTACCTCTCTCAGCTGCTAGGCCAGACACCACCCCTGCAGGTCCTCACGGCAGCATAATTAATCAACTTACTGTCTTCCGGTACACAGCAGTGTCCAGAATAAGTCGGGTCAGTCTGGGAGGATTAAAAGTGTATTGTCATAAAATAAAATACAGATTATTATCCAAGAAATATTAAGTGGAGGGTGATGTGAACCTCCGGCCATTACCCTACAGCCTCCACAGCAGGAACAAGAGAGAACGCAGACCTTTCCAGTCACTTACATACTTTTCAGGCAGGAAGATTACCGAAACTTGACGTGTTTATAGCCAATTTGTTTAATTTAATTGAACCATACCGACGGGAACAAAAGCTTAGGAGTTTTGTTTCATTTATGATTGCCATCAGCACTTCAGGGACACAGGGTAAACTGTTTCGCCTGCCTGCTTATGGTGTAAGCTTCCAGGTGGTTCCAACGTGGCCAGAACATGTGGGTGCTCCACTCCTTCCTGCAAAGTGCCACAATGCTGCATACAAACCCCATAGCATCCTCACATAGTTCATCTCGAGGTCACTTCCAATACCTAATACAAAGCAAATACTTGTGATTCCGTGTCTCTTCTGCAGGATTTAATTATTTTAATTGATGTGTGTATACATCTGCATTTTGTTGAATCAGCAGAAGTAGAATCCACAAGTAGGAAGACCTGATATGATCATGGTTCTATATATATGAACTACAATCTATTTGTATTTCTCTTTAATAATATATGCCTCTGGTCACTTTCCTCCCAACCAATCAGGGCTGACTCCTTAGCCTAGCTCTCCGTCTCCACGTATTTTCTTTCTAGAGACTTCTGTAGATTACAAACTAGCATCTCAATAGTTTATTTTGATGACTCTTGTATTCAAGCACATGTTTTTACTACGTGTTCATAAAACTTTGTCTCCTATGGTTTTGTAACGGTCTTTCTCAAGCACTGTGCGTGTGATGTGATGAATATAACATGAACTGTTGAAACCTCCCAGGACTGGAGAGAGAGGGAGGCAGGACAAGGAGGCAGGGAGGATGGGAACTGACCCCAGAGAGGGAGACAGGAAACTCACCTCGACTCTCAAAGGGTTTTAACTCTGTTCTTGGAGTGACGCGTCAATGCAGGCAGATTTAATGACAGGACTTAAGCTGGGAAATCTCTGAAGCAGATCTCTACGGTTATCGCTGCTTTGTGGTTGATCATAAAATCTTTCATCTACATCTGCTCCAAATTTGATATTTGAAGACTTCCTAGTATCCTTGATATTTAACCTCCAGGCTTGTTTTGGGAAAGTCTTTCCTAGAAATTATAATCAAAGGAATCTTTGTTTGTTCCTGAAACAGGCTGTGTAGCCCAGTCTGTCCTCAAACTCAGGGTCCCTCTGCTTTCACCTCCCAGTTGTTGGTACTACCATGTCAGACCTGAGGACAAACTTCAGCCGCTCTGGTGGCCTCCTGGAAGGCTCTTCTGCACAAAGAATTCCCACCTGTTCCTTGGGAAGTTTCCATGTGTGCACTGGCGTGCATTTGCATCCAATTCCGCCAACAGTGTCCTGAAATGAAGCATGGTGCAGTATCTGTCAGATTCTTAGCCGAAGACACACCTCTCCATGTGTCTATTTCAACGCGGGCGTCTCTTCAGAATCACAATCGATAAGTACTCGCGTCTTAATTGCTGCTACCATCACTGTATCGCTCACCCGCCTTCCATGTCACCTGCCAATCATCCAGTAAGAAGCTATCTCAGAACCTTTACTCCATCATCTTCTCCTTCCTTCCCGAAGCTGACCACCACAGTGTGCAGTGCTGTTGGAGAAGTAGCGCACCGCGAGGAGCAAGGATGCTTGTAGCAGTATTTTGTTTGTGTTTTAACCAAGTTTGGCTGAAGACCAGATGGCACAGCTAAGCCACTGGAAGCCAGGCAGTGGTGGCACACACCTTTAATCCCAGAACTTGAGGGACAGACAAATCTCTGTTAATACAGGGCCACCCTGGGCTACATGAAATTGATCCACTCTAAAAAAGAAACAGAGCTCACATATACACAAAGGTGGTCCCAGCACTTGGAATTCCACGCCTTTGGTCCCATAACCTAGGGAATGAAGGCAGGAATAATATGGCTGGGTGGAGAGAAGAATATAAGGTGGGAGGAGACAGGAGTTCAGTGTAGTCTGAGGAGCAGTGCAATCTGAGGCAGGCAAGCAGAGGAGGCAAAGGAGGACAGGATCCTAGCATTGGGAGAGGTAAGAACTCCAGAGGCCACTAAGCTTCTCTGGTCCTTCAGCTTCCACCCCGATAGCTGACTCTGAGTTTTTATTATCAATACCAATTAGAATTCACGCTACAGATGCTTACCTGGCACGAAGACAGAAGCTGAGTTCAATCCCCAGTGCTGGAAACCAAAACAACACTGCCCGTGGCTTTTACTTTAAAATGATGACCCTAATAAACCCTAGGGATACAGCTCAGGACTGATGTGCTTGTCCAGCATGTGCAAGGCCCTCCCTAGACTTAATCCCCAGAAGTGTGAAAATTTAATTAATTAAAGAGAAATAATCTCAGCACTTAGGAAATAGTAGTAGATAGGATCAAGAAGGGCAGCCTGGGCTTCTCCAGATCTGTCTGAAAAAGTAAAGCCAAACCAGATGGGAGACATGGCTCAAAGCACACCATTAGCAAGCAGTGGAGTCTGCATGCCATCCCCAGCACTCCTGAATAAATAAATAAGGCAAAAACCACTGACTAGGAGCTTGAAATGCCTGTTATAAATTACTATACACATGACTCAGAATGTGGCAGGTCATTAGTCTCCCATAATCTAGACTTACAGAAGAGTAATATGTATTGAGTAATGTCCCTAGAAGAGGTTGGCAATTAGTCAGACTCTCTGGGGCTTTGCAGTTTGAAAGGAAAAAATATATTCTGTGGGTAATTGCATGCCATTTTCAGTGGCTGCAGAAATACTAGTAGCTAAATAGCTTTAATGATAATATTAGCAAAAATTTGGCAGGGTACTTAGCCCCCTTTAATGCCTGTAATAAACTCCAAACTGCTAGGCTAGGATATGATTTCTGAAGTAGTCTTGAAAGATCAAGACCAACTTCCTGCTGATGCATCTTCAGTTCTGAGCAAGAATTGTAAATTCAGAGAACGCCAGGAAGAGGAGATTCCCAGGCCAGTGTGACTTCTCAGCACTGTGCCTTCCAAAGGACAGACCGAGGAGAGAGGAAGACATCTTCTGTCCCTGTCATGGAGCCAAAACAGAAGATGGTCCGAGGCAACAAACTCTAACAAATGATCTCTTCCATGTGAACCCCAAAAAGAGCAAAACAAACCAAGCAGTGTGCTGATGTGGGAGAATGTTTGCAATCAATTCTCCATCAAGGTGCTGGTCCATAGGTCAAGGAAAGAAACAGAGAGTAATTAATTACAATACAATCAAATACAGAGCTAACAATAAAACACAGAAATAAAATAGAAACATTGAAATTGTCCTTATTTTATTTTCAGTCCTTTCATCCAGATATAAGAAACTTCTGTCTTTGGTAAAGGGTCTTCTAGAGTTCTCTGCCTCATCTCTGCTCAGACCCCAAGTGTTTCCCATCTTAGTAGAGTTCAGAGGCTGTCCTTCTCCATGTCTTTGACTGAGGCCATGTGAAAATGCATTTTGTTCCTGTTTTTAAACCTCTCATTATTCACACGGCCATGCTCTGTACTATGCATCCTCAACAGCTACAGTTGGGAACAGAGGAAGAGGCCAGCCATGGATGCAGAATCCCAGAATCACGGCTTCTCAGCTGGGTAACTGTACCACTTATCAATTACCCTAAGAGGAATAAAAGGGAGGAGGAGAGGGGAGGATAGAGGGGGGGAGGGAAGAGAAGGAAGAGAGGCAGGGGGAGGGGAAGAGAGGGGGAGGAGGAACCCCACAACCCACAACAACAGAGTAGCTTTCTTTTGTGATCCAGGGAATTGAACATTTTTTAACAGCTTATTAAGAATTCTGTTACTTTACTTTTTCCAGCTTTAGCCATTGACAAAGCATTTTCTTCCTGAAGCACGGGGAATGCTGAGGGAGCTTCTAACCCAGCACCTTCCCTTTTGTCTTCATCAGGCTCCTTACTGAGGGCTTGCTTACGGTTTCAGAGGTCCGCGATGTCATGGCAGGGAACATGGCGGCACGCAGGCAGGCGTGGCAACAGAGCAGTGGTTGACAGCTCAACCACGGGGCAGAGACACAGTGGAAACAAAACCTCAAAGCCCACCACCAGCCACACACCCCCTCTAACTACAAGGCCACACCTCCTCTTACAAGGCCACACCTCCTAGTCCTTCACAAAGAGTTCCACCAACTGGGTGGGACCAAGCATTTAAACATAGGAGCCTGTGGGGGTCATTCGCATTCAAATACCATAATTCTCAGAAAAACAAGATCAAGACGAGAGTAAGATTTCTTAGGAACACAAAGGTTTGACAACGTTCAATTAAGTTTTTCTATGGCTATGTCTTTGTTCCCTAGTCATTACCCTATTTTTGAAATTTCAAGATGTACAGTTTTCTTACTTTGACATGTCTGAAATCAGTGAGTTTCTCCAGTTGCCATCAGCCAGGCCTCCAGCTTAGAAGTACAAGGAATGGACATCCCCAACTGCGGGAGAACCTCCTAGAAAGGAGTGAGGCATTACCAACAGTTTTGTTTTGTTTCAGAGACAAGGTCTCACTACATACCCCTGGCTGTCTAGGAATTCACTGTATAGATCAAGCTGGACTAGAACTTAAGGCAACCCTCCAGACTATGTGTCCAGAGTGCTGGGATCACAGAAGTGTGTTACCAAAATTCTCTATGGCACAGTCAACACCAGCGCATACTGCATGACATATATTATCAGATATTTGGGTCATATAATGAGAAAAGTAACTAATTCATTATCATTGATGGGTGAAGGTTTTAGACACACATCCAACTTGTGATACAATGAAACAAAACTATTCAATCATAAACACTCATACAAAGATTTAAAAAAAACAAAGAAAGAGAAACATGATATTTAGCATCAGGCTTCCTACTCTTCAAAAATTCTGCCAAATTAAGTAGATAAAATCAATGTTAAAGTCAAAGGTTATAGAAACTTAGGATTTAGAACAAGAAATAATTGATCTCTTTTAAAATTCTTTTTCTAATTGACTTCTGTTTAAATAAACCCAGGTTTGGTTCTCAGCACCCACATAGCAGACTCCTCTGCAAGAGCAGTAAGCACACTTAACCATTGAGCAGTCTCTCCAACCCCAGCACCACAGTTTTAAATAACAACATATGGTTAGAATTGCATAAACATGAGAAATAACTTTCTGTATAAAAATTAAAAGAATAGCTTTATGGTTAAAAGTATTTCTATACATAATACCAAAATTTTTAGATTTATTTTTATCTTTTTGATGGTATGTATGTATGTGCAGTACAACTCTGGCATTCACAGAAATCAGAAAAGGAACTAGAGTTAGAGACAGTTGTGAACCACCATGTGGATCCTAGAACTGAATCCACATCTTTTGTAGGAGCAACAAATGTTCTTAACTAAGCCATCTCTCGAGCCTTTACTTTTATTATTTGCGTGTGTGTGTGCCTGTATGCAGGTAAAAAGACATGAGTTCAAGTGTCCTCAGCGGCCAGAGGTGTTGGATTCCCCTGCAGGTACAGTTACAGATGGTTGTGAGCTTCCCAACATGGTGCTGACAACGGAACCTAAGTCCTCCGGAAAAGAAGCAAGCACACTTAACCACTGTGCCATTGCCCCAGCCATAATAATATCATTTTCATTTCAAAAAAAAACTAAATTTTCTTTCATTTTATATGCAATAGATTGTCCACACCAATATTGTGCACCAGTTCCTATGCGTTAGTGTAAGTGGAGACTGCTCATTCTTTCTGACTGCCCAGACACGAATAATCACACAGAAACTATACTAATTACAACACTCCTTGGTTAGCTTAGGTATATTTCTACCTAGCTCTTCTTCTTAAATTAACCCATGTCTATTCATCTATGTATCACCACGAGGCTGTGGCTTACTGGAGAGGTTCTGGCAGCAGGGTCTTTCTCTTTTGGCAGCTACACAGCATCTCCTTGACTCTGCCTATTCTCTCTATATATCTCTATTTGGATTTCCCACCTGGCTGTACTCTGCTAAGCCATTGGCTGAAACAGCTTTATTCATTATCTGATAAAAACAACACATATACAAAAATACATCCCACATCATCTCCCCTTTTCTATCTAAATAAAAAGGAAGGCTTTAGAGCTTAACACAGTAAAATTACATATAACAAAACATATATCAAGCAAGAATTAGTTACAGTATTTCTTTGTGAGCCTGAAGTTTCATATCTAACTTATCCTTTATTGAACTAAGGAAAATTATAACTATAGTTATCTGTCTTCAAATCTTCAAAGACCCCAGCAGAATATAATATTACTTAAGTAAGCAAGAAGTGCATTGTAAGCAACTGCCAAAGTTATAGAATTTTCAGAGACATCTTGCTGCCTGGACAGTTACCCAAAGCTCTTCAGTAACAGTGGGGCATTAATCCTCTCAGTCCAACATGGCAGAGTATGTTCACTGCCCCAGTTCCAGTGACACATCATGTCTATGTCGCCATTAATCAATTTGTAACATGCTGCTCACAGACCCCATTTAAGTGCTCATTAAAAGGATCAGCATGAACCAGGAAGCTGGCTCTTCAGCCTACAGGCCCATAGTATCTGGTGGACTTTTCCAAGAAGCAAGAAATTTGAAGATCTGTTCTGCCTCGTAATGGCGAAGTTCATCAGTTTCTTTCTTCTTTATCCTGAAGAATGTCTGGCAGACTCTTTCATAAATCAGAAACCCTGAAGGGTTGTCTCACCTTCTTTAGGCAAATTCAGCAGCCATTTGTCTGTGGATCCTGCATGTCCAGTTTATACAGTATACCATAAAGCAGTCTAGGCAAGAGCAGTTTCTTGCCCAAATGGCTAGCAAACTCCATAAGGAGCTTCTTCGATGCCCATCATCCTCTTGAAGTAATTGGTGCTGCCAGAAGCAGACATGTCTCACTGTTGAGAAAAGTCTAAATTCATCCCCATTTGTCCAATACTGTGACCCATTCAGAGGTCTTTTTTCTGTCCGAATCTGTCTTTATTGCATATCTGTAATCATTTTCTGACAAGGAGCACCTTTTTTTTCTAAATGCTAAGGGAGCATGGCTAGGACCAACTCTGTGGCCCTGCCTGTTTGATCCTCCCAGTCCAACATGGCAGAGTATGTTCACTGCCCCAGTTCCAGTGACACAGCATGTCTATGTCGCCATTAATCAATTTGTAACATGCTGCTCACAGACCCCATTTAAGTGCTCATTAACAGGATCAGCATGAACCAGGAAGCTGGCTCTTAAAGGAGTCGAGCAGTTTTTGCTGCTAATGCTGAGCCAGGAAGATTTCTCTTAAAGAAGCCATGCCTTTTCTCACCACCAGCAAATAGTGCCCAGCTGAGAAAATGCTGCTATCGTGAAGCTGTGCTTAACTCTGCTCTTTTGTGTCTAGAATTCCTTCTCAAGGTCTCTCAGGTTTGATCTGGATGCAGTTGGCCCACATTGGTGCCATTGTGTAAGCAGAGCCTGCTCATTCATTTCTGGCCACCCAGACCCAAATAATCACATGGAAACTATACTAATTACAATACTGCTTGGCCATTAGCTTAGGTGTATTCCTACCTAGATATTATTAACCCATTTCTTAAATTAACCCATTTCTATTAATCTGTGTATTGCCATGAGGCTGTGGCTTGCCAGAAAGGTTCCAGCGGCAGCGTCTCCTTGACTCTGCCCCCCCCCTCTCTCTCTCTCTCTCTCTCTCTCTCTCTCTCTATATATATATATATATATATATATATATATATATATATATATATATATATATATATGGCTGGTCTGTCACATCTCAGGTTTCAGTTGTCTTCTCTAGGGATCTAATCTAATTCCCCAAACAATCTCATATATATATATATATGTATATGTATATATGTTTGTATGTATGTATGTATGTATATGTTCGGACTTCTCACCTGGCTATACTCTGCAAAGTCATTGATTGAAACAGCTTTAGTCATTATCCAATAAAAGCAACAGCCTGCATCAGTTTGTGGGAGACCTCTCTTGAATGCACCAAGATCAGATGAAACAATGTAGGAAAGCACTTACAAAGAGATGATTAATAGGCTAGTACCTAAAGCCTGAGGCACAAAGGGGTACCTTCATTTATGCCATTAACTGTCACAGAACACCAGGCTCTCGGGGGGGGGCCCTACCCGAGACTGCCTCAGCGCACCCCTTTGGAACAAGGTATGAATAAATATAAAGAGCTTTCTGGAAAATGCCCGAGGGGACGAATAGCCATCAATATATCGAGCCCACTTGCTCTCACCTCCTCCACCCATTATAAATTCATGCCTCAGCTCTTGCTTCCATCAGCGTAGCTGCTCCAGCAAATGAGGTGTTTGTGCCAGTGCAGAACATTTGTAAACTAACGAGCATCTCTAACGTGTACACTGGGAGTCCATCCTGGCTGAGTGCTTTACTTCAAAAGGAGGATCAAGGGTGCTGACTGATTCAAAAGCCATGGAGTTCCATCAGACATAAGCATGGTCAAGCCATCAGAGACACACTTTTCCCCGATTTCACATGTAAGGAGGAGGTCAGAATGCCGTGTGTACATATGCTGGCTCACCTATAACAGCTCAGCAAATACCTCCCAAGGCAAGTGAGAGTGAGTGAACAGGCTGTGTGTTATGGACATGGGCGTGGCTTTGTGTCCCACAGGTACAGTGCCATCAGCTAGAGGGCACCTGCTTCCCCAACCTGCCTTCTAGCAGATTCTCTGAATCTCTGGGTGACTCTGGGTGACTGACTGTAATACAGACAGAGGAAGTCTTCTCTATACATCAGAGGGGCTGGTCTGTCACATCTCAGGTTTCAGTTGTCTTCTCTAGGGATCTAATCTAATTCCCCAAACAATCTCAAATATATAATTCTCTGTCAAGGAAACATGGATATTCAAAGTATCAAGTTTTCCCAATAACCCATTTCCACATAAACTTACTTCAAAAGTCATCAAGATAAAAGCATTATATTAATATACAAGAGAAAAGTCTACTTCACAGTTTTTACTCATTGAGGTAATCAAATTCTCCAGGTAAGAGTTAAATTTGTGAAATATAATAATATGATTCTATTGTTTAAGAAGGAAGATATTCATTGCCTTTAACAAATATTCTGAATCATTCACCAGATTCAAGAAATGAATTGCAGATTTAAACTCATATTTCAGAAATGTTTCTCAATTCAAATTAACTATTTTATAGTACTCAACATTTCACAGAAATTGTATAATTTTAGAATTTTAGAATCAATGCAGCATTTTAAAATAAGCTACCTGTGTCCTTTTTGCTTTGGGACCCAAACATATTGGGAGCTGGGACACAGATACTTCTTCTCATTTCATATGAGAAAACCGACATTTAAATGGTATTTTGCCAAAGATGTCTGCAGCCCATAGACATTCTTGCACCAAAGTTACTCTTCTGACCCCAGTGACTATCAAAGTTCATTCATTCACTCACTTGCCCACTCGTTCATAGGAGTCTTACTTTTCTGTTGCTGTAATCAAATCCTCAACAAAAGCAGCACCCTGGTGTATAGTTAATTCTAGAGGGATAGATTCCATCATGGCAAGGAAGGCTTGGCAGCAAGAACCGGGGGCAGCCAGTCATATGGCATTCTGCAACCAGGAAGCAAAAAGAGAACAGGAAGTGAGGCGGGGCTATAAAACCTCAAGGTCCGCTCCCAGTGATCCAGTTCCTCCAGTGAGGTTCCAGCTCTTAAAGATTTCACAATCATCCTAAACAATGCCTCCCACTGGGGACACATAAGCCTAGGAGGTACATTTCACCTTTAAACCACAGCCCTAGTGTCTGGTATTCTGCCAGGAACCATGATGCTGTTTTCTGGAAGAAGTATTGTGAACTCAGAGGTATATAAAAAACTCAATCTCATTCACGTACTAAATTGTAAGGAATGTATATGAGATGCAAGATAAAAATGACCACAGGAGAAATAAAGGTAGGTTAAAAAATAATAATAAGTTGGCGTCAGAAAAGATAATAGTGGTTATCCAAATATGTATTTATAAAGTGAAAGCAATCACAACTTGCATATGAATTTAAGTTAGAATTATAAGTCATAGGCAACGTCATTAAATCCTTGCTTATTGGAGAGAACAGAGATAATTTCAGCTTAGGTATTTTTGGAAATTAGAACGTTAACAGTAAATGGAGAGGATAGGGATTTAGCTCAGTTGGTAGAGTACTTGTCTAGCTAGCATGTATGATGGCCTGACTCCAGTCCCAAGCACCACAGACAATAGGGCTAGAGCTAGGTGTGATGGCATATGCTTTAACCCCAGTACTCAGGACAGAGGCAGGCAGATCTCTGGGATAAATTTATAGGTTCTGACTACTCACAGGCCAGCCATTCTGTCACTTCTCCTTAGGCTTTCGTGTACCGTGAGTCCCAAAAAGACTGAAATTAGGCTAATTTCAGTGCCCCCACCAGCCTGGTTCTAGGCAAACCTGTGGTGCATTTTCTTGATTGATGATAGGGGAAGATTCAGCCACTGTGGGTGGTGCCACCTCTGGGCCAGTGGTCCTGGGTGAATAAGAAAGCAGGCTGAGAAGGACATGTAGAGAAAGGCAGTTTTCAGCGCTCCTCCATGGCCTCTGCTTCAGTTCCTGCCTCCAGGTCCTGCCTTGAGTTCTCTGACTTCTCTAGATGAAATAAATCTCCTCTCCAACTTATTCTTGGCCATGGTGTTTCGTCTCAGCAATAGATACGCTAGAACAGAGGTTCAGGACCACGGCTCTATGTGCAAGTGCTTGCTTGAGAGCATGAGGGCCTGAATGCAAATCACTTAGAAGTCACATTAAAAAGAGGCGCGGTGACATCCACCTCTCATCCGACACTGGAGAGGTGGGAGCCAGGAGGGTCCTGGGGTGTACTGTACAATGAGTCTAGTCAATCAGTGATGTGGGATTTCCCTCTGTAGGCTGTGAACACCATTGGTTAATAAAGAAACTGGCTTGGCCTGATAGGGTAGAACAGAGGTAGGAGGGGAAAACTAAACTGAATGCTGGCAGAAGGAAGGTGTAGTCAGGGCAGAAGCCATGGAGCCACGGCCAGAGATAGATATGTTGAAACCTTGCCAGTAGGCCATGAAATTCATGATAAAATAATGGAGATGGGTTAGTTCTAGATGTAAGAGTTAGCTAGCAATACACTTAAGTAATTGGTCAATCAGTGATTTAATTAATACAGTTTCTGTGTGATTCCTTCAGGCAGCTGGGAAACGAACAAGCAGCCTCCATATTACAAATCAGTGAGGTCCCAGGGTCAGTTAGAGACCCTGTCTCAAAAATTAAAGTAGACAGAAATGGAGAAAGACACCTGACACTCTGGCCTCCACATACATGCACCATGCACATATATGTGGAGTACCCCCAATGCGTGCGCATGTGCACACACACACACACACACAGAGAGAGAGAGAGAGAGAGAGAGAGAGAGAGAGAGAGAGAGAGAAATTAAGCTAATTAATAATGCTACAATGGTCTTTAAGTGTTACATGAATAAGAAAAGGAGGCGAGCGGGAATGACTAGCCTTGTGAAAGAAGGAACATTAGAAACTGAGTTGAGCTAAAAGCTAGAGCTCATTAGGAAAACAGCCAAGAGATTCCTGGAAGAAATGGAAAGTGCTGCTCCCAAGAGCACACAGATGATGAGAAGGCAAACAGGCTCACTGTGAACACAAAGTAACAGTACATTGGTCCTTCTATTTCAAGTCAGCCACATCATTTACTTCCTTCAACCGAAGCCAATCCAGAGCAGAGCCTTCACTCTTTAGCTCTTAAAAAAAAAATGAGAGGCAGGGGAGACAGGGAAGACAGCAGGAGGTGGTTTACAAGATTAAGGAAAGAAGAAATCCCATCCATGCTTGCTTTCTCCTATATGTGATGGTTTATACTAATGACCAACTCGAGGGGATCTAGAATCACCCTGGAGACAAATCTCTGGGCATGTCTGTGAAGGATTTTTCTAGATTGGGGTAATGGAGGTGGGAAGACTTACCATAAGTTTGGGCAGCATCGTACCATGGGCTGGGCCCTGGCCTGAAAGAAAAGGAGCGAGCCAGCAGAATACCATCACTGTTCATGTTTCCTGACGGCAGGTGCTATGGGGCCCCGACCTCACGCTTGTGGTGCCAGGATTTCCCTGCCCCTGCGGATTATATCCTCAGATAGGGGCCATAATGAACCCTCTCACTCTTAAGCTGATTCTGCTAGTGTGTTTTATTGTAGGAACAGGAGAGACAGCAAAGATACCACACCAATGAATTGACTCTAGAACATTCTTCCCAGACATGCACGGAGACATCTCCCTTCAGCGACTCCAGAGCCTGTCAAACTGACGGTCAACACCAGCTGAGATGCAATGATACAACTAACAATCTAGATTTTACAGATATGAGAACTGGAAGAAAGCTAGATGACCTGGGGAGGTGGAATGTGGCGCGCAGCAAACAATGCATTTTCCCCTTCACACGCATTGGAGATAGTTATATAAACCGAATAAGCAACCAGGAAATAAATCTTCAACATTTTCCAAATAACTTGTCATTTGGATCAAAATATTCTATCATTATGCAACTTAATCAGAAAAAAAGGTGAATAAAAATTACCCTGGAAGGTTAGAAATATATTTCTAAATAATTCAAAAGTTCAGAAGTCAAAATGGTCATTATAAATATTCAGAATTAAAAGAAATAAGAGCACTATGTAAAACTTGTGGGATTTTAAAAAGAAAATCACAGGGGAAGTTATAACTTTATATACGTATCAAAAGCTAGCGAGACTGACAATACAGATGAGCACTGAACTCAGAAAATTAGAGCCAAAGGCAGTGAGAACATCAAGAAAACAAGGCGAAAACAATAAGGTTGATTGAAATCATCCAGGATAATTCAGAGATAACAGCATAATTACTCTCATTTATTTGACATATCTTGTAGTGTAATCTATATGAAGGAGGGTTATAATAAGAGTATATGCTAAAAAGCCTAAAACAACCATGAAAGTTCTCTTAAGAGGAATCATAACTTACACACCAATAGTGGAGGAAAAATAAAGAAGAAAGAAAATGTGTGTATATATGTATGTGTGTATGTACATGTATACACACATGTACCAAGCACAGATGGAACAAGTAGGAAGAAAAGGCCAGATGGTAGATTTTACTAGAATTGTGTTAATAACTACATTAAAATGGTCTTAATACTCACTTTGAAAAGCAAAGATTATCAGATTAGATGAACCAAACAGATCAAGTACATGGGGTTTGCATAAAACTCAAAGTATAATTAAAAGAAGAAAGATAAAAAGGTATGAACCACCCAAACCCAACTGAACTAAGAAAACAGCTGTTGGGGCTGGGGTCCAAATCAGCAGTCTTGTGCAGAACCCGCACACACAACTGATTGGTACCACTGATAGCCATACAGACTCCAGCAAAGGGGGCTTCACATAAAGGAGTACAAGCAGACACAAGGTGGACACTGACCCATGAGAAATGGCTCAGTGATGTGCACGGTCCTAGCAACAAAACTACCAAATAAATAACACGTTGGAATGAAAGGCACCACTACCATTTAGATTTTTGACTCTTCTGTCAATAGCCAGCGGAACAAGTGGAAGTCAAACTAGTGCAGACATAGAAGACTTTAAAACATTACTGGGGCTGGAGAGATGGTTCAGAGGCTAAGAACACATTCTGCTCTTGCTGAGGACCCAGGGTCAAGTCCCAGCACCCACTTAGTGGCTCCTGGCCATCTGTAACTCCAGTCACAGGGAATCTGGTGCCCTCTTCAGGCCTTCACAGGCACTACAGACACACAGTAGACAGGCCTTACACATACAATAATTTTTAATTAAGTAATAAACAACTCCAGATTGTTGATATGATTATCACTTATACAAAAGGTCATCCAACAAAACGAGGTATAAACATTTTAACAATGCATATAAAAAGAGTAATACAAAAGGTCGTATTCTGACATAAGTCAGCAATTGCAGGTGTAGCTCGCTTACCAAACAAGTGCGAGGACCTGAGTTCAATACCAACACTGAAAGAAAAAGTCTTAGTAAATGTCTAGAGTCCTCCTCCATCATCTCTCAAGCCCATAGCTCCCGGATACACCTAGTCTTGTTAGCTAACATGGTCCATGGGAATATTTGTCTCCACCTTCTAAAGAGGCTGAGAGTACAGGGAGGCAGCTATGCCCACCAGACATTTATGTGGGTCCCAGGGGACCAAACTTTAGTCATCTGGATTTCAGGGCAAATGCTGATCCATCTCGCTAGCCCAGACAGCAGCGTTTCTAATGGGGACAATCTAAGTGCCTTCTCTCTAAGGCTGTATCCTACTTGCCATACCCAATTGTTCAACAAAGCAATTATTAATAAGACCAATTTAATAAGAAATAGGAAGGAAATATTTAAAAAATCATGCAGATTGAGACAAGGAAATAAAACAATCTCCAGGCGTTGGTGGTGCACGCCTTTAATCCCAACACTTGGGAGGCAGAGGCACCAGATCTCTGAATTTGATGCCAGTCTGACCTACAGAGTGAGTTCTAGGATGGTCAGGGCTACACGGAGAAACCCTGTCTCAACAAACAAACAAACAAATGATAAGTTTCATGACACTGATAATCTGCGTAGGAAATCCCAATGAGTCCACAAAAAAATCCTAAAACTAAGAAATGGACAAAGAATGACTTGTGAAAATTAAAGTGCGAACAAACAAAACCAATACTATTTACCATAGGACTCCCCTCCCCTTATCTGAAATACTTAAGCATTTATAATAGCAAAATTGAACAACCTTTGTGTACAGAAAACTACAAAATACTACTGAGGGAAATAAGTTCTCAACAGTCTGAGAGCACCATGAGTTGGAAGCCTAGATACTATTCGGCTGTCAGTGCCTCCTACAGATTCCATCCGAGCCAAATCTAAGCCCCTCCACCCTCTCCACTTTAATGCATTCACGTGGTTCTATTCTAGAATCCACTCAGATTATTTCTCTATTTTAAGGTTAACTTGATCACACATACAAAGTCCTTTTCGCCTTGTCATTGAATGTAATTCCCAGGGAAATGAGCCTTGGAAATTTTTGGAGTGTTTTTTTGTTTTGTTTTGGTTTTGTTGGCTTTTTTTTTTTTTGTGACCCAACAAGAATACTTTGAGGGTCTTTAATATTTAAAATGTTTTTTAACTTTAGTGAATAAATATCTGTTTAAAATAACATGTACAGACCTAACACTCTTATTTCAAAGAGAAGCAGAATCAGCTTTATCTTTTTCAATTAATTTTAAATATAGGTTTGTAAAGGATGTGGGCGGCGGGGAAGCCTTGCATGCTGTGGATAGGAATGTAAATTAATTCAGTCATGATGGAAACCAGCATAGAGATTCCTCAAAAAATTAAAAATAGAACTACCATATGGTCCAGCAATCCCACTCGTGTGCACATCCAAGAGAAGACAAAATCAGCACGTCGAAGAGGTCGTGGAAACGCCCATGTTTAACCTGGCACTGTTCGCCATAGCCAAGAGAGAGGATCAGATGTCCACCAGTGGCTGAGTGAATAGAGACAGCGTCATTTCTCTATGCAGAGGATTATCATGCAGTCTTGAAAAAGCATGTCCTGTCACATGTGATGATGTGAATGAACCTGGATGACACTGTTTTCAATGAATATGCCAGGCACCAAGAGTCAGGCAGCACTCGGTTCCACTCCACGTGTGAAAACTTAAACTTCTAAGACAGAGAAAAAAAGTGTTCACAAGCTGCTGGCCATAGGGCACAAAATTTCAATTTTGCAAAATAAATTCAAGAGTACAGTTAGTGACCACCAAATTGTTCATGCTGTGGTGGTGGTGGTGGTGGTGGTGGTGGTGGTGGTGGTGGTGGAGGATCTGTGTGTGCATGCAGGTAGACACTTATGCACATGCACAATCCAGAGAATAGTGGGTGTCCTGCTCTACCACTCTGCATCTTATTCCTGCACGGCTGCAGCATCCTCAAACATCTGCTAACTGTCTCCCTTACTTGCCCTCTACTGTACAAACTGAAGTTCTCTGTGTGGTTGCGTAGTGGTAAAAACCTATTGACACAGGGCTGAGATGGGTCATTAGTTAAGTGCTTGCTGCACAAGCATGAGGACCTAACTCCAATTGCCCCCCAAAAGCCCTTTGAAAAAATTGGGCACAGAGGCACATACCTGTAATCTCAGCACTAGGAAGGTGGAGACCCTTAGGTTTCCTGGCCAGTCAGCCTCACCAAATGTGCAAGCCCCAAATCTAGTGAGAAACTGTCTCTCAAAGAGTACCAAATAGAGGCATTTGGAATGTTGAAATGTGATGAACTTCCAAGACGGTCCGACAAATCAAGTTGAATGGGAGGCCACCTTAACTAGAGAATCCAAAACATAAAGGACGGTCACTTGTCTAAAATTTAGTTGAAAGCCTAGAGATGGCAAGAGTTAAAACAAAGCATTAAAAAACAACAAAACAAGGGAACATTTATTATACACAGGGAAAATTGTATACCATCCCATCAAGAAAAACAATCAACATCACAGAACAGAAACTTTCCTTTCTCACGGAAAATGCAAACACTATTGAAATAGTTTTATCTTGCTCATATTCATGCTCACTGAAAAGCATTGTCCATGCCTGAACCCATCTCAACAGAGTTAAGTGACTATTGCCGAGCACAGAAGGGGGGATACAGCAACTGTCACAGACAAGCAGAAAACTTGACTGAGCACTTGGATGTGTGCAGAAAGCTCTAGATTGGTGATGGAATGGGCTTTTAATTGCTCTGTATATCAATTGTATATATAATGTCTGCAAGATGGTTTGGAGGGTAAAAGCGCTTATCATGAAACTCTGATGACCCAAGTTCAATCCTTGGATCCCATGTCAAAGTTGAAGGAGAGACCTGAATCCACAAAATTGCCCTCTGACTACCATATGCAGACTGCAGCACACACATACCCACATTCATAGCCACCGTACATCATACAGTAATGATGAATAAAACATTAAAAGAAATTTAACGTATATAATCCTAAATTGTATGCATGAAAATTTTATGTATATGTATGTAAAACAATTTTTAGATTATACATCCTAAAACTGTAATTCAATTCATGGGCCAGCTTGTTGAAGTTGGGCAGCAGGAGATGCAAGCCAGATTGTAGGCAGAGACTGCTTGTTTGCTTCCTGGCAGCCCAGACCCAAAATAATCAAAATAATCACACAGAGACCATATTAATTACAGCACTGCTTTGCCTATTATCTTAGGCTTTTTATTAACTAACTCTTACATCTTAAATTAATCCATTTCTATTATTTTGTATTTTACCACAAGGCTTGTGGTTTACTGGTACCGACATGTGGGCATCTGTCTCCTGCAGCAGCTACATGGCTTCTCTCTTACTCTGCCTACTCTTTCCTTTTCTATCTATTTGGAATTCCCACCTTGCCCTATTCGGCACTGCAATAGACCCAAAGCAGATTCTTTATTAACCCATGGTATTCATAGCATACAGAAGGAAATTCCACATGCTCAGATGGCTATGTATTGCAGAATGGGAGGCGGAGGAAGTAGAGCAGTGAACTTAGCAACACTAACAAACTACCGCTACTTAAATTTCATTTAGCTTAGGAGCAGCGATGAAGACGAAAGCAGTGTCTGGCATGCATTAAGCAACTGGTCCTGGTATGTCCAAGAGTAAGTCCTGACATAATCTACACACAACAGCCAGAAGCCTGGACAGTAGAAAGGAGTAGCCTTTCTGGAAGGAGCCAGTTTTAGTAGGGGCCAACTGTGTTATTGAAGTTTCCTGAGTGAAAATCTGTATGGGAGCTGATGGGCTGGGACACAAGTGGTTAAGGAACTCCGGCTTTGACCCAAGTAGTCTGTTGAGTGACATACTGTCCATATAAAATGGAGTTGCCACCGAGCTCACACTGTACAGAGTTTTTAAGTATTATCAGCCATGTATGTGCACAAACACAACAAACAAGACACTCATTGGTGATGGCCACATTACTATTTCTTAGCCTAGGAAGGGCTCCAGGATCCTAGGAAATCCCAAACGGCTGCTGGGTGCAAGAACGGATGAATGAAGACAACTGTGAACAAGGAGTGGATTCCAGTTGCACATGGTAGCACACACCTGTAATCCCAGCACTTGAAGGCCGGAGGATCAGGGGTTCGAGGTCACACCTTGCTAAGAAGCAAGCTGAGGCTAGCCTTGAGCTTTGGAGAACTCAGAACTCGTCTCAATATAGAGCATGGTCAATCCAGGATTTAGTTCTCAGCTGAGGTCTCTAGAACACGCCCTCATGCAAGTGGGTGTGGCCAGTCTGCAACTGGACCCTAAGTGGCCGGGCCACCCTGCCAGTGACTGATTAAGTCTCCTCGCTGTTTCGCCTACTGTGGCCAGAATCTTTCCCTGAGGTGTGGCCCTGCTGAGAACAGAGGGAAAGACTGCAGGAAAAAGAAGAGGACAGAGACTCAATTTCCGAAGCCTAAAGAACTTTCCACTCACCCGGATCGTGAAGACCCAGAAAAGACCTGGGTGGTAAAACGTGCAAGGCTACGTCTCAAATCCTGAATATGACCCAAGGGAATGGGGAAGGGGCTGGGGAGGAAGATGTGGGCCCTAGTCAGCACTGAAAGGCACCGGAAATCTTGGAGCCATGAGAAGCACTTAGCTCTGGGTCAGGTGGAAGCCTCCTGCCACGGAGGAGCGAGAATTTCAGCACAATTAACAACGACGTGGGTCCTTCTCCCTTTCCGGCCACGAGCCCAGTCACCAAGAACCTCAGCGAACCCCATCTAAAGGGAGGGGACATATCCTCACATCCCAAGACTCCCTGCAAACCTGGTGGCTGTGGTTTCACTTCATCAGACTCCAACTCCATCCAGGCATCTCGGAGACACCCCTTGTCTGGCGCTTACCTGGAGTGGAAGGGCTCCTAACAACGTTTTGAGATGTTACTTGTGAGTCTCCAAAAGGGTATAGATGGCTACCGCTAAGACAAAAGCTTATTATCAGAGAAGCCACAAGTGTGGGTCGCTCTTACTTTTCCCCACTTTCTTGGGATCCCCCCCCCACACACACACACTTGGGCGAGCTCTACTTTATGAACAAATGTTTAGTTTTCTTAACCTTATATTAAAGTAGCCTTAATAAAATCACTAACCCTGCTTGACTAACTGGCTAGTACTCATTCTTTTTAGTGTCAAAGTTGTGAACTCCTGTGGGCCTGAGTCAACATCCGCAAGTCTACAGGAACGCCTCAGGCTAGAGAGGGCGGCAGCCTGGAGCTGTCTCATCTCCTCAGCTGACAAGCCTTAAGGAAGATGCGGAACCAGGAGTGCCACATCCAGACAGACTAGCTGGGAGAAGGAAGACATGGGAAGACTGACATCCAAAGTGAACAGAAACATCTCGCCCACAGGAGGCCCCTAAAGCTCTCATTTCCTATGCCCACCCGCTCTTCCTTCCTCCCCTGATGATTCAGGAAAGCCTGGCCACGACCTTGGTTACTTCAGCATGAGACAGATGAGAACCTGTGAGGGACTGAGGGCAAAATGTAGCAGCTAGGGCCCCCTGGGAAGGAACCACCAAGAGACAGAGTTAGAGGGAGGGCTTTTGTTAACTAAGAGGTATCTAGTACAGTTCCCGCACATCTGTCCTGTCTGACAGGGAGCCACCCACACCGGTTGGGACCCAGCTGTGTGCCTACACAGGGGCAGTTTGGCTGAAGTGAGAGAACTTCAGCCTGCACTAAAACGCCAGGTCTCCCTTGAGAGGCAGTTGCTCCCTCAGCTGGAAATGAGGAGTTTCCTCCCTGGACTGCAGACAAGGCAAGGCAAAGGCATCTGGCCTGTCTAGGCTCCCAGCAGATGGTGACAGTGCTCTCAGTAGGGGGGGACGGGGACAGTGCTCTCAGTAGGGGGGGACGGGGACAGTGCTCTCAGTAGGGGGGGACGGGGACAGTGCTCTCAGTAGGTGGGGACGGGGACAGTGCTCTCAGTAGGTGGGGATGGTGACAGTGCTCTCAGTAGGTGGGGACGGGGACAGTGCTCTCAGTAGGTCGGGACAGGGACAGTGCTCTCAGTAGGTGAGGATGGTGACAGTGCTCTTAGTAGGTTGGGATGGTGACAGTGCTCTCAGTAGGTGAGGATGGTGACAGTGCTCTCAGTAGGGGGGGATGGTGACAGTGCTCTTAGTAGGTTGGGATGGTGACAGTGCTCTCAGTAGGTGGGGAGGGGGACAGTGCTCTCAGTAGGGGGGACAGGGACAGTGCTCTCAGTAGGTGGGGACGGGGACAGTGCTCTCAGTAG
>PVIU01022206.1:0-29899 GCA_004026605.1 Ondatra zibethicus | reverse complement strand
ATGATGGGAAAGCTTTTTATTTCTTTTAACATGTATGCATGCTTTGCCTGCAGTTAGTCTGTGCACTATGTGTATGCCTGGTATAGGACAGAAGGGGTCATCAGATTCCCTGAAGCTGGAATTACAGACCATTGTGAACTGCCATGCCTGTGTTGGCAATGAACACTGTTCTTCAGGAAGAGCAACCAGTGCTCTTACTTACTTAGCCTTGTCTGTGGCCCCTGGTAAAAAAATGTAATAAAAACATTTATCTTGTTCTACAATCATATTACTGCTAGGTGTCGTGGTGCCCTCAGGATGCAGAGGTAAAATGATATCTGTGAGTCAGAGAACATCTTCAACTTTATGCCGAGTTCCAGGACAGCTCGGACTTCACAACCTCTTTATCAAAAGAAAGAAAGGAAAAAAGAAAAAAGAAATGTTTATTTTTGTGCTGAGGTCTTAATGTGCAACTTAGAGCCTGGAAAAGCACAGTCTGCTGGTTGAAGGCCTCAGGTCACAGTATTTTCACAGTTAGGAAGGACATCATAAACCTCGCAACGGTGGTGGCACCGCCTTTAATACTAGCACTCAGGAGGCAGACAGAGGTGAATCTTGGAGTTCTTTGCCATCCTGATTTACAGAGTGAGTAAGGACAGTCAGGGCTACACAGAGGAATCCTGTCTCAGGGGTAGGGGAGAAAGAAGGAGAGATAGAGGGGAGGAAGGAAGAAATCAAAAGGTATTTTAATATAGGATAATACAGAAAGCATCTCTTGAAAAAAAATACAATCGTTCACCTACATCAGAAAAATGTCTGCAATAGCCTTTTGTCTCCTTACTTTAAGAAAACCAATCAGTTCATGGACACATGAACTGAACTTTTATTTTTTGATTCTTGCATTTGCTTTGTTGAGATCTGAACTCACTAATAATGCTCTGTCTGTCTCTAAACTCACCACATGGATTGACTATTCTGGAACTCACAGAGTTCCACCCACCTGTTTCTTCCAATTGGTAGGACTAAAAGTGTGCACCAACACAGCTGCTCGAACAGAAACTGTTTTTTTGTTTTTGTTTTTGTTTTTGTTTTGTTTTGTTTTGTGGACTGTTGACAGCCAGTAGTGTGACAGTGAACTTCTCCCAGGAGGAGGGGCCATATCTGGACCATATATCTCTTTGTTCGGAGACTGGATGTTGCAGAACTGTAGCAGTCTTGTTTCTGTGGGTGAGACTACATTGCTTACAGTCTCCTTTGCTCCTCCTCAAGGTTTCTTGACATACTAATCTGCAAGTGTGTGTTCCTTTAGGAGATGTAAAACTTACATCATATTTGGCCCATGATAATTTCCCTAACTCATTTGTGTATGATTCAGTTCCATTTCTACCTCTTAGTTTTGACTGAGCTGTGACTGAAAGGGATATAAAAGTTATACTCACTGAAAACGTTTTCTTAATATTTTCAGTATTCCAACTCTGCATGACAATTGGGGAATAGTTTATAGGTTCCTCTCTTCATCTACTGAGCACAGTACTGTGTTAGAAATCCAGATGATTTCTGAAGACTCTCTTTCTCATGTGCAGGGTTCAGACCACCAAGACCTGCTTACCCGTGGAGCAGAACAAAGAGCCTGAGAAGGTGGAGACAGTAGCGAAGGATCCAGGTATTTTCGAGGGATTGGTGAAGGGATGGCAAGGGGTTCAAGTCAATGTGTAAATGAACATGAAATAAGTTTTGCCACATTCTTTTTCACTAGAAATAATTCTGGGGACTTCCACTGAAAAGAAATCTCAGGATTATCTTATTGAGGTATGAGAAGACTTTCTACAAAAGAATAGATAATGGAAGTAAATAAAATATTATTTGAGTATGCATGTGAGTGGTGTTGTCCTTACGCCATTAGCATCACTGATACCAGTTTTAAATCATACCAATATTAAATGGTTTTCATTTCTTTGATTTTCATGTATTACAAAATGATGAAAATTAATTCCTCTAGGTTTATTTATTATTTTCAGAATTTTGGAGCTTTGGTATCCTAGCACATTCTCTACCTTTTAATGTTAATGTCTCTGTACCTGAAAATGATGCCAATAGAATTTTGATAAGAATCAGGAAGTATATTTACAGACTGTTTAACTCCATCTGTACTGTTTTCCCTAGGAAATATCTCCTATTGTCTGTTGTCATGACAATTCCAAGTGGTTTCCGTTGCTGTAATTGTAATATACTGTGAGATCGATCACCTCTAAGTTTGATCCTCTTATTATTTTCTGGCTCTTTGCTTTTCCCTGGCACTTTCAGGATTAGTTTCTGTAAAATATGAAATAGAATTGTGATAGGTATGGCTTGGAGACTGAGAGAAGTCATACTTCCTTCTAGGCTGTTTTCTTGTGTTTGAAAAGAACATGATGCAATGTGCCAGTTTGTACATGTTTTATGTATTCTCCTGTTTTCTGTCTGCTGTGGAAGTCTTCATTATGGGTTTTGTGATATTCACTTGTGTTGATCAAAAAAATTTCTAATAGACTATTTAATCATTTGCTATTTCTCTTAATTTTCTATTATGATATTTTTGTTTTGATTTTCTGTCACTATTATACATATGATTATCAGTCCTTTTTATTGTAATCCATAGGCATGGCATTTAAAACTTTTTTCTTTCTCATTATCTTGTATCTTTAGATAGTAAATGGATTTTTTTTTTGGTAGAAAATGTATGTTTTTTTCAGCTTTTTTTTTGAATACTATAGTCTGTTTTCATCATTTGGTTAGGGAATATTTTCCATGTACAGTTCAAGAAATTACTGAAAGAAATTTATTTGTTACTGCTTAGAAACTTGAGTGTGGACACTGAGTAGAGAGAATTGGAATCTCTGTATATTAAATTTACATTACTTTTTGATCTACACTGTAGAACTTTTTAATATCTGCATATTGGCTGTTTTGACTGCTATTAAGCTAGTCTCTTAATTCACTTACTTATTTTTTGATTATAATTTGCTTTAATTTTTTGATAGGTTTTGAATTATATATATTTTGTAGTATACATAGATAGCTAATAAATGTATCAGATTAACAGATAAGCAAATTAACAGATTAACAAATAAACAGAGCTATTTAGTCTGTCTCTTCATTTCTTATATTATTACCGTTTCCCTGGATGTTTTTACTTTTACACAGTGCTCTTATATCAAGTGTTTCCCCTTTGTGTTGCTCTGCAGGACTCAATGTTTCATACCGTACATGAAG
This sequence comes from Ondatra zibethicus, assembly GCA_004026605.1. Lineage (NCBI taxonomy): Eukaryota > Metazoa > Chordata > Mammalia > Rodentia > Cricetidae > Ondatra > Ondatra zibethicus. The sequence continues at coordinate 26,668 of PVIU01022206.1, read as the reverse complement.
GTCTGTGATTCATGATATTGTAGAAGAGACTTGGATGCAGAATCATATTTTTCAATGCAGATAGATGCTTTTCCCAAGACCTCTATTTGAAGAGGCTGTCTAGTCTGCAACTCAATTTTGTGGTATTTTGGGGCATTCACATGGTTGTTGCTATTGAGCAGGTTCTGGATGTGCTGTTCTATTTCATTGAACTCTCTGTCTACTCCCACTTACATGGTGTTTTTTGTCGTATGGCTCTGCAGTATCATCTGTCAACTGGGATAGCTTGAGTTTTATAACATGTTACATTTACGTATTTATGATATTGATGAATGTATATGAATGCTTTGTTTGTGTTAGAGACCAGCTTTGACAAAAATACCACTTGCCAGGGTAGGGGCATGGGAATAAGAAAATTAGCAAAGAGAATGAAGACGTGAGTGAAAATAATAAAGCAGAAACATAGGATAATATCAGGAGGGAGTTCCAGTGAATACTGAAATCCACCTGTGTTTCATTTCCAATTGCTTAAAATACCCTCGATCCCAAAAGTAAGAGTAAGATAAAAAACCACATTAACATATTATACAAGGAAGTGAACAGACCAGTTGAAGGTTGCAGGCTACATTCATAGTTAAATATTCTGTTGCTAGAACAAGACAAGTATGCTCACACCCTAGACCAAAACATTCTGTAGGCAAACCACTCCCTGGGTGGAATCCATTGTTATCTCCTTAATGGAGTAGGAACTTAGTTGGATCATTAGACTTTTGTTTTGGGGTAGAAACATCTACTTCTCCATACCTAAAGTATAAGGTCTGGATATTAGCCACACCTGTTGACAATAACCTTGAACTCTCTGATCTAATTCTAGGTAGGACCTTTGAGGTAGAAACAAACAATAACCTTGAAGGAATAGGAGGAAGTTCCAACTCTCTGACCTTTGGTCAAGGTGGAAATAGGCTCATTTTTGGGCTTCCACATATTTGCATGTATGACATCATGGGCATGCTAGAATTGTAGTTATAGGTAGTTGGGAGCCACAGTGTGGTTTCTAGGAATAGAACCTGGGTGTTTTAAGAATTTAGTGGTGCCTTAATTATTGAGCCATCTCTTTAACATAAGTAGCCATAATAGAAAATGGTATAGAACCATACTAGTCATTTTTTTCTGTAGATGATCCAAACTCTTGACTTTACACAGGCATTTATTATTTCTTAAAAACTTTTTCTGTCATTGTTTTTGTATATTTGTGTATATTCCTAAACATAAAAATACAACCTACTCAGTCTGTATGTTTTCAGGGATGAACATTTGGTATTGAATAACCATATGGTGCCCTCTTCTCTATTTCTCCAGCTCTCAGAATTCCCTAGTGTTTGACTAGATTTGAGGCCTAGTGAGCTTTCTCTCTTCCATGTTAGCATGTTTCTTGGTGTTGTCCTTATTCTGCTCATGATTAGGCAGCCATGTTTGTGCGATTTCATGCATGTAGCTTCTCTGACATTTCAAGGAGACACAACTTCATAGCAAACGGTCTATTCTTCTGGCTCGTACAATGTTCTTGCCCCTGTTTCTCAGTGATTCCTGAGCCTGAGGTGCAGAAGTTGTGTTACTTATGTGTCAGTGGGGACTGAACATCATAATTCTGCATTTTGACTGATTATTGTTTTCTGTAATAATCTCCATGTATTACCAAAAGAAGTTCCCTTGATAAGGAGTGAGGACTACATTAATCTGTGAGAATAAGAATAAATATTTAGAATGCAGCTAGGGATTATGCTGATTTGGTAAAGTAGTGGGTTATGTTCTTCTCCAAGATCCCTGGCTTCACTAGCCCTAGGGAAACTAGCTAGGTTTCCACTACCAGGCATGATTTTCCTTTGTTGAGAAGGTCTTAAATCCAATTAGAAGCTGTTAGTTACCACCCAGTTTTGTGGGCCACTCTTGGATCCTTGGGATTATCATGCAGTGCAGATCAGTGTTGTGGTTCATAGGTGTCAGAGCTGGGTAGGACTGTTCGTTGGCTCCTTCCTTGGAAGCTTGCATGTTGCCTTCTGGTACCTTAAAAGCTAGTCCCCAGGGAGGAGGTTTAGGACATATCCATCTAGAGTCCTCTGGGTTTTGTGCCCAAAGTGCATGTTGAAGAATCAACCTTTTACTTCTGGGAAGGTACTGTGAGCAACAGCAATCAATAGTCTATAATGTTTTGGGAATGTCTTTGACAGCTGTGACCAGCAACTTCAAAGAAGAGTTCTTTGTTTGGTTTTTTTTTTTTTGGGGGGGGGGGTTTGAGGCAGGGTTTCTCTGTAGCTTTGGAGCCTGTCCTGGAACTAGGCCTTGTAGACCAGGCTGGCCTCGAACTCACAGAGATCCGCCTGCCTCTGCCTCCGGAGTGCTAGGATTAAAGGCGTGCGCCACCACCACCCGGCTATCAAAGAAGAGTTCTTACACTGGTGTTTATAGCTTTGTTAGAAAATCTATGACTCTTGTGAGGATGATTATCACCTAGACAAGAATTCTTCATGTACATACTAAACATATATGCTATACAGACTTGTATGTATTATAGTCATTTTTGGTAGATGATAATAGTATGACTCCTTATGATTGTTTTAGACATCCTTATCTGTTTTTTTACCTTCTGTGTTTACATCTGCCCCTTCTCGATAATTAATTCCCTGTTCTTGTGTGTCTGTTTCTCCCTTCAGACCACTTTTCCCCTGTTACTCCTGTCTCTCTATTACTCCCCCACACCCCAGGGTGGGCTATATTTGCTTTTCTGGTTACTATAGTCACTCCAGGTTGTAGACTCCCATCTGAAGATTTGGAGCTAGGAGCTTCCTATGAGACAGAACAAGCAATGTCTGTCTTTCCGTGTCTGGGTTATCGCACTCAATGTGATCTTTTGTAAGTCCATCCATTTAGCTGCAAAGTTCATGATTTCACTCTTTTTTATATTTGAATCCTATTCCATAAGTTATTTGTACCACATTTTCATTATCCATTTGTCAGTTGAAGGGCATTTAGGTTGTTTCCCTTCTGTAGCTACTGTGAGTAGAACAGCAATGAACATGGCTGATCCTACTCTGGAGTAGGATCTTGAGTCCTTTTAGCCTTTGCCAAGGAGTGGAACAGCTAGGTCATGTGTTTTTTTCAGTTAAAACTCCCAGATTCCTTGGAATTAAAATGTGTGTGTAGAAACTGCAAGGAAGTATATAAACTTGGTCCCAGCAGATACAAAGTTAGGTAATCATTACCATTCTGAGAATGTATAAAGAATAGGATTGCATCTGTTGCCCACATAAAAATGATATACAGATTATTTAGAAATTGACTTACATTTGAAAATAATATCCTAGGTATGGCATCTTATACTCAGATGATCACAAAAATATAAAAGTATCACATTGTTAAGGAGTAATTATAGGGTTTGAATCTCTTTTTTAAAATAACCTCATGTTTGGTGCTGGCTAGGGCACAGTATGATTAATATGTGCCTGGCTAGATATTATCATTTGTCTTGCAATATAAAATCAGTGATATGGAATAAAGATCAATGACGTAAAGGGGGTGAAGAAGAGGAAACGAAACTAAAATGGGTAAATATTAATGACTCTTGGAAAACGATTGAAGAGAAATATATTGCAAGTGCTCATGCTTGAATGCATTAGCGCTTGTAAAAGATGGCTTGAGTTATTCAGTGCCATCTGTTTGAACAACAGCCTGTGATCGGACTCTTCGTTTTTCACCATCCCCGTTCTCCTGTATTTCACTATTCTTCACATGAAATTAATTATTCTCTATGCTCGCACAGATGATTTCCCTAACTCTTCCTCTGAGTGTTTTGCCTCTAATTTGTTGTCTGCAGTGCTGCTAAAGTGAAGTCAATTGTGTTAACTGGTGACTGTCTTGAAATGCACTTGTGTCTCCACCAATTTTAAGAGAGTAGTTTCTGGGTACAACAGTATGGTTGACGGGGATTTTCTCTCCAAGCTTCAAATGTTGTTCCATGTTCTCCTGGCTTTGAGATCATTGACTAGAAACCTGGGAGAATTCTGTTGCTTGTGTCTTTTCCTATGGTTTGACGTTGTTCTTTATCAGCTTTGAGTATTAATTTTTGCTTTTTCTTTTTATGAAAGGGCAGCAGCCATCTGTTCATTGTTCCTGAACGAGAAACTCAAAGAAGAGAGACAGAAAAAATGACTTGCTCTCCACTAAATATGTCCCAGGTCAGTGGTCATGTCCACTCTTTTTATAGAAGTATATTTTATAGAGCTTGAGATATTGCCAGCCCTAAGTTTCTGTTACTGATAACTTTTTGAACTTTGTAATAAAAGTGTTGCAAACAAACAACAAAGAAAGCACACATTGAAATTAACCAGACCCAACAACTGTACAATTCAATGTATTTTATGCAGTTAGAGTCGTCATTGGGAACAGAAGCTCTGCAATCTCACATGAGATTTTATGTTTTTACAATCAAATATTTTCTGAGCTTATCCACCACAAAAAAGACAGAATTAGAACTAGAAAAGCAATTAGCTTGTATTCTTTTTCATAACTGGTGTCGATTACCTGCATGCAGTCCTACCTCAGCCCTGATATTTAACCTTTCTTGTTCTCTTTTTTCCATATTCTGCTGTACCCACATATACACTGTTTCCATAAATACATATTATTGACTAGATTCTGCATATGAGGGAAAATGTGATTTCTTCCTTCTGACACCTCACTTACTATTACACGTTCAAAGTCCAACCATTCTTCCGCAAATATCCATTGCATTTTTCTCTCCAGCTGAATAGTATTCACACACACACACACACACACACACACACACACTTTTTCATTATCTACTCATCTATTGATAGGCAATCAGGTTGATTCCAGTACGTTCCTATGGTGAATAACACAGCAGGAAACATGGGGTGTAAATAGATTTATCATGGGGTGTGGACTTCTGGGTATATGCCCGGGACTGGAATAGCTAGATTATTTATTAGTTCCTTCTTTAAATTTTTAATGATCTCCAAACTGATTTCCATACTGACTGTATTAATTTGTCCCACAACCTTCACACACACCAAGAGCAAATGAGGGTTATTTTCTCACCACATCCTCCTTAACATTTGTTGTCTGGGTTGATGACACTGATTAACTGGGTTATGGCAGTATTTCAACATAGTTTTAGTTTGCGTTTCCATGATGGCATTTTAGGAATCCTGAATACTTTTTGTATTATTTATCAGCCATTTTTGTTTCTCTCTTTGAAAAGATTCTGATCAATTCATTTGCCCATTTGTTGATAGGCAGTTTTATTTCCTTGGAATTTAATATCTGTAATTCTTGATGAATTCTAGAAGTTAGCTCCTATTCAAGGTATCGCTGATACAGATTCTCTCCATTCTCTGGGGTGTCTGTGTACTGTGTTGATTGCTTCTGTTGATAAACAGAAACTCTTTATTTTCATGTCATCTCATCTTTTGATACTTGATTTAGTTTGTGGGCTCTTGATGTTCTTCCTAATCAATAAGATGCTAGGTAAGATTATAATTTCATTTTTCTACTGGATTCATTTATGCCAGTACCAAGTGTTAAAGAAACCATATTTTTATAATCTATCTTTTTACCTCCTTTATTAAGTATTTGGTAAGCATAGCTTTCTCGTTTTCTTTCTGGGCCCTCTTTCTTATTCTGTTATCCTCCTGGCTATTTTTATAACCAAACCAGGCCAACTTCATGATTGCAGCTGTATAATACAATTCCACATATCTTCTATCATTTTTCTCAATTCTACCCTACCACCAAGTTTTTTTGAAGGCAGATGTTCCTCATAGACTTATGACATGTAACTTTGAAAATATTTCCACTGTGACACATGAACAAAAAAATATATGTTGACTCCCATTTGCTTTAGTTAACATTGTAGCAGAATTTCTTGCTGGCATGGTATGAAAGAGTTAGCACCCCACACATCCCTGTCCTCACCTCTGCTAACCGTAGTCCCCACTGGGCCTCACATCCCTTAGCTCTGGAGTTAGCACCTAGCCATAGTACATCCTTTGTGTTACAGATACCTTTTGTCACCCTACGTGAATCTTGTCTAAGAGTTTCCCATGGATACAAAACCTATGCAAAACTTGGTTGGGGGCAACCCAGAAAACCATGGTCCCTGCTGAATCAGGTATTTGGACTTATTTTTATGGCATTATATTTATGAAGCTTCATTCAGATTGTTTTGACCATATAAAAGTCAACTGGCTAAAGTATAAATACGAGGAAAAAATGAAAATGCCCCGGGTGAAAGGAAAGTGCTTCAGTCCACCAAGGCTGGGGATCCCTATGGCCGCAAAGGCCAAGTTCATTCTCAAATGTCTCTGAGTCTTCATTTCATGGACCTGCATAAATCCACACACCCACACTGCAACATCTGCAACAGAATGTACTATATCCATATATATTTTGTGATGGCTCATATTCAATGTAGGCTCTGCATGTAGGATCTGTCTCATTTCCTTGAATCGTGATTATAAAATGCGTATTAAAACACATGGACTAGTTGGCACAACATCTTAGAAATGTGTGAAAGTGGGCTGGAGAGATGGCTCAGAGGTTAAGAGCACTGACTGTTCTTCCAGAGGTTCTGAGTTCAATTCCCAGCAACCACATGATGGCTCACAACCATCTGTAATAAGATCTGGTGTCCTCTTCTGGCCTGCAGGGACACATGCAATTAGAATGCTGTATACATAATTAATAAATAAATCTTTAAAGAAAAAGAAATGTGTGAAAGTATAAGAGGTTTTTTTCTTGGTTCTTAATACTAAATAATACTTGACTCCTAATACTAATGAGTTAAGCACACTATAGAGGGCAGGACGTGGCTGTCACATGTAGCTTGATCTTACCATGAAACTGATGTTCTTGAGTGTTTATTTAGATTGTAGTCTACTTGTGTTTCTCTTTGGTATTTAATATCATGACAATGATAATGTGTCCAAGTGTTTGTTGACACCAGATATGTTTCTCAGGGGAATTACTGCTCACATCACTCACTTGATTAGGATCCTCAGTGGTAAATTCCCAAAGTAGCAAGATCAGTATTCTTTATTTTTATTTTAGCCCCAACAGGATCCCATTGTACAGCCCTTTCTGACTGGGACACATTATATAGTATTATGTGAAATATATCAGGATAATGTCTTGAAGGCATATACTGACTGATGTGAATAAGCCATTATATTTGATGCAGAAAGAACATTCCTCATGATTGCCTTGCTCTAGTCTGAATCTGTGAGAGCCATGGCTCTACTCCCCTACCCTGAAGCCGCAGTGTTTTAGAGTGGAGATTTGGAAAATGGGCTGCAGGTTTGCATTGCTATCCTGGCTTGTGACTCAGACAGAATATGTCACCATTTTCCATTTCCAGAGAAGGAAAGGAAGAATCATGAACACTACTAACCTAAAATCTGTTAGACAATACAGCATAAGTACTAACAAGAACACATTGAGGACTACAAAATTAAGACTCAGTAGTTCAGATTTTCTCCAGAGCTGTTCTTCTGTGCTATATTTTAGTTGCAAAGTACTGAAAGTGACTATAATTCTCACACAATTTAAAATATTTATTTACTCACAGGAAATCTATATCATTCCTGAATAATTTGAAGTTACTTTACTTATGTGTGCATGCTTGATGTTAACTTAAATTTTATTTAATGTGCTTTTGGACTTTCCTTAATTTTTATAGTTCTTTGGTGGTAAAATTTTCTTCTAAACTTCTGAAAGTGTTACTTACCTAAATTACCTTTTGCCTATTGTTAGGAAAATTTCAGATTATATCAAATAAAAACAGATTTTCCTCTCTGCTTTGTAGTGGCTCAGATAATCTTATAAAAGTAATTCCACACACAGAGAAACCCTGCCTCGAAAAAAAAAGGAAGTAATTACACAAACTACGTAATTTTATATGTTAATGTTAAAATAGCCAGTATGTGGTGTTGCTACACTCCTTCTTGCTGGGGAAAAGACAGAACTCTTTGTCTATAAATAATTGTCTTTGCTCATCTACACCTCTAATTTCCTTAGATCGCCTTATGTCCAGGAAAGAACACTTTCTGGTATCATGTGGTCAAACTGTAATTTTTCATTTCAGGGTTTTTTGACATTCAGGGATGTGACTGTGGACTTCTCAAAAGAGGAGTGGGAATACCTGGACTCTGCTCAAAGGACTTTGTACATTGACGTGATGTTGGAGAATTACAGCAATCTAGTCTTTGTGGGTGAGAACATTTTGTTTGTAGCATTTCTAACTCATCCTTTATATGTACCAACTTTATAGGTCATAAACTCTCTGGTAAGCTGTCTTGGAAATAACACGAGACTAGGGAAAGTTTGGTAGTGGGAAAGAACTTTGTGACATTTGTTGCTTTCTTCCCATTTTCCATGTTAGATGTGTCTTGCACCCAGCAGTTTCATTCTAAGATGCCTTTGGAAACTCTATAATATGTATTTTTGCACCCATATTTTCTTTTTCATTTATTTCATTTTATTGAAATAGTTTCCTCTCATATTGTATCTGCTGATTATACTTTCCACTCCCTCTACTCCTCCCAGTTCTTCCCTATATTCCCTACCCTCAACATTACTGCCTGTCTCTCATTAGAAAAGGACAGTCTTCTAAGAGATAATAACCAAGCATGAAAAAATAAAATATAATAAGATGAAGCAAAAATCATCATATTGAAGTTTGACAAGGTGACCCAACAGAAGGAAAAGAGTCCTAAGAATAAGCACGCACATCAGAGAACCACTCATTCTCACACTCAGGAGTCCTATGATAAGACTAAGTTTAAAGCTATAATACATATTCAGGAGGTCTGGTGCAGACCCACGTAGGTCCTGTGCCTTCTGCTTCAGTCTGCGAGTTCACTTTCACTTGGCTAGTTGTTCTGTTGTCCTCCATCCCCTCTGACTCTGAAGCTCCTCTCTCCGCCTCCTCTGTATAGATCCCTGAGCTCTCTCTACATACTGTCTGATTGTTGGTCTCTGTATCTGCTTCATCTGCTGCTGGGGGAAGCTTCTCTGATGAAGATTGAATAAAGCACTGATCTATGAGTGCAGCAGAATATAATTGGGTGCCAATTTATTGATACTTTTTTCCCATTTTTCCTTTTTACACTTGGTTTCCCCTAGGTCTCTGGGCTATCTAGTCTCTGGTCCTTGATTATCCAAGTAGTGGCAGCTATGAATTCCATCTTGTGGATTGAGCCTTAAGTAAATCAGTCATTTGTTAGCTACACCCATAATTTCTGCTCAACCATTGCCCTAGCATATCTTGCAGCCAGGATAGATGATAGGTCACATATTTTGTGGCTGGTTCCATTATCTTAAAGCTCCATGTCCATCATTTCATTTAAAATTGTTTTAATTGTGAGAAAAGTTTGAAACTGAAAATTCTCCCTAAATATGCTTAAGATTCTGAAAGGAAATAACAATCTGAAATCATTCCTAGATGTAGTGATACTTCATTTGTATTTTAATAAATAAAGACTGCCTGAAGACCAGAACACAAAACAGCCACAATAGTCAGCCACACAAGGCCAGGTAGAGGTGGTGCATACCTTAATCCCAGAACTAGAGAGAACTATAAGGCGGAATAAGACAGGAACTCACCCTTTTCAGTCTGAACATTTAAAAGAGATAAGAGCTCTGTAGTGGCTTGGCTTTTTTGCTTTTCTGATTTTCAGGTAGAACCCCAGTATCTGTCCTGGTTTTTATTGTTCCTGGTACACCTAGATTCCTCCACTTTTTGTTCTCTTAATGTTCTGAGTACAGTGCTATGTTAGACATCTGTATTCTTTCTATACATTCTAACATGGGTCATGAATTACGTCACAGAACACATGGACTATTGTATGCAAGGTAGGCCTGGTTACCTGTCTAGAGCAAATGAGATTGTCCTGAAATGTGGAGAGGAGAGAGTAGCCACAACTAGGGTGGGCTAGTGAATGAGCAAGACAACAGTGATAACTTCAAGTGAGAATGTTTTTGCGATGTTCAATTCCACTTGAAAGGATTCCTGATCATTTACCTTAGTGTAGTGGCCTGGCCCCACAATGCATCCTATCTGTTGTAATAACTTGTAGAAGGCGTTGTTTCTTATTGCACCTGAATTATGATGATTTAATATTAGTACAAAATGCAATTTTATTTGACTATGCTGCTATCACATTGGAATAATCTAACATGAGTCCATAAAGTAGGACATAAAGTGTGTCTTCGTTACAACCTTCATTTTCTTGCCAGTGGAGAATACATAGACACTCTTCTGGGAAATAATCTCAGGAGTCAGTGTATAGAATGGACTTGACAATAGCCCTAGGAGGAGAGTTAAGAAACACAGTAGTGTGTGGAACTCAGACAGTGGAGGATAGAAATAAGCAACAGCTGACCGTGGCAGCCCTGCCTTAAAAAATCTAGACTCTAGACTCTGTATTCTAGAATCTTTGATATTTGGCAAAATACTTGCTTTGCTTCTCTTACTTTTGAAGACTCTAATGTTTGTTTATTTGTTTGTTTTAATTTTTGTTTTGTTTCAAGACAGGGTTTCACTCTGTAGCTTTGGTTGTCCTGGAACTTCCTCTATAGACCAGGTTGGCCTCCAACTCACAGAGATCCACTTATGCACCACCACTGCTTGACTCTCCTTTGATGCTTTTCTGTAAGCCTTTAATCTTTAAAAGCATTGGATCTTCTGAAGTATAATCATCTTTATGTATATTAGTAAGTAAAAACTATAGCATGGGTTCTAATTGGCCTTAATAAAAAACAAACAAACAAACGCAGAATCAGATATTAGGGGGTAAAAGTTAAAAGATCAGAGAAGCAGAGCAGCCAGCCACTAGAGTTTTTACAAAATCCTCAGACCGAACAGAAGTCAAGCTCCTGCTTCCTCCTGCCCTATATTCCTCTCTCCACCCAGCCATATCACTGCCTGTCTGTCTGTACAGACCTCCAGATCTCTATGGTTGACTAGTCACTAGCTCTACCCTCTGATCTTCATGCAGACTGTACTTGTTAGAGTATAAACAAGATATCCTCACAACAATCACTGTCAACCTGGGGTTGGGTTAAGCTCTTCTCCATCAATATCTGAGAAAAAAAATATTTATAAAGCAAGACATGTATTATAAATGTACTTAGTCAATAAGCTCCATCCAAAAGCCAATTGCTGATTCCTCAGTTATCTGTTTTTTTTCCTTGAATGCTGTCACTCTGTTTTTGGGAAAATCCATACAATTGCAGTGACAGGAAAATGTCAAATATCAGGATCTCTGTGTGAAGTAGTTGCTGTCTGACTTATCTTAAAGAGAGCATAGGGAATCTGTCACTTACCAAATATTTAATCATGGAACAGGCCCTATTAATTTGAACTGTACTCATTTTCAGAGAACTATTGCATATGTGATCCTGCCCCTCAACATGTGAATAACGAAAAGGAGACTTGCCAGTGCAATGAGCTTGACAAAATGCTTCATGATCTCTCCACATGTGCACTCTATAAAACAAGTGAAACTATAAAAAGCTCTAATAACTACAGATGCAGTAATCACATGGATGCCTCTATTGTCTCATCAAACTCAGATAGCCATGACAGCATGCACACTGGAGAAGAACCTTGCAAATCTAGAGACTGTGAGAAATCTGTAAATTTGTGTTCCAATATTAGTCAAGATCATAGAGTCTACACTGCAAAGAAAGAACACAGGCATGACTATTTGGGCTCTACTTATGGTCTCATACAACAAACAATCTCTAATGTAGAGAAACCACACCAGTGTGGGAAGTATATCAATACTACCTCAAGCCTCGGTGTACAGCAGCAGATAAGTGCTACTGCAAAGAAACCCTACAAGTGTAACTTTTGTAAGAAATCCTTTGTCTGGTGCTCAGATCTTCAGACACATCAAAGGCGTCATACTGCAGAGAAACCTTACCAATGCAAAGACTGTACAAAGTCATTTCCTTGCTTGTCTGCACTTAAAAAACATGAGGAAATTCATACTGGAAAGAAACCTTACAAATGTAAGGAATGTGACAAATCCTTTGCCCACCGTCCCAGTTTGAGGAAGCATCAGAAAGTCCATACTGCTGAGGAACACTGTAGTTGTCAAGAATGTGGCATGGTCTTTCACCAGCTTTCACACTTTAGAAGCCATTACAGACTCCATAGTGTGGAGAAGCCTTACAAATGCAATGAGTGTGACAGATTCTTTCCTCACGATTTATTCCTTAGAAGGCATCAGAAAAATCATTCTTTAGAGAAACTATACAAATGCAAAGAATGAGGTAAGTCCTTCCTTGAATTATCATATCTGAAAACACATCACAGAATCCATACTGGTGAGAAACCTTACAAATGTGAGGTCTGTGACAAATGCTTTACTGTGAATTCAACTCTTATAAGACATCAGAAAATTCATACTGGAGAAAAACCGTACAAATGTATGCAATGTGACAAATCTTTTATCCAGGACTCACATCTTAGAAGACATCAAAGAGTTCACACTGGAGAGAGACCTTACAGTTGTAATGAATGTGACAAATCTTTTTCTAAGTGCTCAACTCTTAGAGAACATCTGAAAATTCATGCTGGAGAGAAAACTTACAAATGCAAAGCCTGTAACCTATCCTTTACCCAGTATTCAAATCTGAGAAAACATCAGAAAGTCCATACTGAAGTGAGACATGACTTCTGTAAGGAATGTGGCAAATCTTTTACTAGAAGCTCATATCTTAGAGTACATCAGAAAATTCACACTGGGGAGAAACCTTACAAATGCAAAGACTGTGACAAATCCTTCATCCAGCGTTCATATCTTAGAAAACATTGCAGAGTTCATACTGGAGTGGGACCACATGTGTAAGGAATGTGGTGAATCTTTTACTAAGTGTTCAACTCTTCAAACACATCAGAAAATTCATAAAGAGTAAAATGCCTTTGTAAACAATGTGACATTTATCTGGTATTTTGTGCTCACAGTGTACAAAATAGAAACTTGTGAAAGCCTTTATGGAAGTTTCAAATCTCAGAAAAGTACCACAGAGTTTATATTTAAATAAAATTCTCCAGAAGTAACTGTATGAAAAGCTTTTGAAAAAATGTCTCAAGGTATTTTGACTGCACATATGTCTATATATTACATGTGTGCTTCCTGCCGTTGTAATCCAAAAGAAGGTATCCAACCCCCTGCTGCTGTAGTTAGAAGCAGTTGTGAGCCACTGTATGTGTGTTGGGAATTGAACCTTGATTTTCTAGAAGGCAAGCTGGTGCTCTCAACAACTAAGCCATTTCTCCAGCCCCAAAGGAAAGCTATAATAAAAACATTTATCTTATTCACCATCTAAAAATTCCTAATAATTCCAATCACAGTGGTACTCACCTTTAATCCTAGCACTTCAGACACAGAGGCAGGGGGATTTGTGTGAGTTTGAGGCAAGTTTGATCTCCATATTAGATCAAGACAGGGAGGACTATATAAACCTTGTCTCAAAAAAAATCATAATAAGGACAAAATATAGTACCAAAACTTGTGACAAAGCCTTTAAACTTATCCTCTAATTTTGCTTTACATCCAAAATACATGCTTCTGACAAACCATATAAAAGAATGCTATATATAATCCTCCATGTCCTGCTGGTCATTTGAATTTCCTACCCCCAAATACATTCAAATTTGCCAAATCTTTTTCTGAGTACTGAGATAGTAAACATAAAAGAAAATTCATGGAAGAAAACACAGTAAATTTTAATTGTTTATTCACTCTCAAAAATTTCCATAATATATTCAAACCATGAGAAGGTGAGAAACTGTAAAGGGTAAGGCTATGAGTGTAAGAAAATGTATATGTTCACATCCACTTTAGAAATCACTAAGGTCAGTGTTGACAGAGGTTTCTGTCCTGCCCGGTCCCACAGTCATTCAGTCCCAAAGAAACACACAGAGGTCTCCATTAATCATGAACGGTTGGCCTATTAGCTCAGGCTTCTTATTAACTCTTACATCCTACATTAACCCATTATTCTTGTCTGTGTCAGCCATGTGGCTTGGTACATTTTTATCAGTGAGGCATTCTCATCTTGCTTCCTTTGTGTCTGGATTATGATTGCAGGCAGAGTCTTTCCTCTTCCCAGAATTCTCCTGTTCTCGCTGCCCTGCCTCTACTTCATGTCTGTTCACCCTGCCTATACTTCCTGCATGGCTACTGGTCAATAAGCATTTTATTAAAACAATATAAGTGACAGGGTACAAGACCATTGTCCCATAGCAGGTCAGGCCTGGAGAAATGGCTCAGTGGTTAAGAGCACTGGTTGTTCTTCCATAGGACCCTAGTTTAATTCTCAGAAATTACATGGCAGCTTTCAACTATCTGTAAGTCTAGTACTAGGGAATGTGATACCTTCTGGATCCTACAGATATTGCATAGATATAATGCACAGACAAACAGATGGACAAAACACTCATACATAGATAATAAAATTTTGTAATTAAAAAATCTCCAGGGTTGTAAGGCACGGTAGCACATGCCTTTAATCTCTGCACTCTGGAAGTACAGGCACATTGATCTTGGGGAGATCAAGGCCAGGTTGGGCTACAGAACAAATATCCAGACACCCAGTGTTACACAAAGACACCCTGTCTCAAAAATAGTAATTGCCAAAGGCATACAGAAATTAGTTTTGACTACTGAAGGAAAATGGGAATGTATTTACTCTGTCTTAATTAGGGTTTCTGTTGCTGTAAAGAGACACCATGACCACCACAACTCTTACAATGAAAAACATTTAACTGGGTAGCTTACAGTTTCGGAGATTTAGTCAGTTATCACCATGGCAAGACATGGCACCATGCAGGCACACATGGTATTGGGGAATGAACTAAGAGTAGGCGAGTTACATCTTGACTTGTAGGCAATAGGAAGTAGTCTGAGTATCACACTGAGCTAAGCCTGAGCAAAACAGACCTCAAATCCCACCCTCACACTGACATCCTTCCTCCAACAAGGCCACAATTTCTAATAGTACCACTTCCTTTGGGGGCCATTTTCTTTCAAACCACCATATACTCCAAACACTAAAATAATATGCCTGCCCTTCACTGCCAGTAGACTTTCATTGAGGGAAAAGACACCTGAGACCAACCCTCCCTAATCCATGATGAAATGGTAATTGTGCAATCTAACACAGTTGCTTGTTTCAAGGACTTTTTGAACATCACTTTCAACTCGGAATTATCCACTACCAACTGCAAAAGGATACTCTTTCACTAAGGTTGAGAGTATTACAAATTGATATGTATACTCATGAATATTTGGTTTGTCAACATAACAAATATGAACATTAAAACATCAATAGGTCTGATCTTGGGCCTGTATTATCACCCCATGGTTTTTGGCCATGTTTACAGTGTCAGACAAGAATTTCCTTCTATGGAGCTTGTGTCAAACATATCAAGAGACAGTATTGTTATGCCCATTAGCATTTGTACCACTATTGCACCATTACACACATCTTGACTAGGAGGTTAGTTTTGTTGATGAATGGTCCAGGAGTAAGACCATTGACACCTTTTGTCTGTCAGTAGCCCACACAGGACCTTTCAGTACTACTGTAGTTAGCCAGCAGGGAAAGTTCCCTGGTAAGTTCAAGACTCTTCATTCTCTATCTTGCAATCAAGAATTTAGTGTCTTCAGCAACACCATGTACTTATAATTGCCAAGCAAGAGCAATGTTAATGACTTGTTTTGTTTGGAATTCCTCTGAGGCCTTACCTGGCCAGTAATTATTCAGCAGATAACCAATCCATTTAATGGGCCCAGTATCTGGAAGCAGTCTTATAGATCCCTGTGGAATACCTCTGTTCAGGGTTTTTTAAAACTATATTTTATCTTAACTTGTAAAATATGGGATTTCATAAGGCTTCTTTATATATCCTTTTGGATGACCCTCCTGCTCTTCCTCCTTTTTTATTGCCCCATCCTCAGTTAAATATTTAATACATACTCTCATATATTTTGCTTGAGTTTCAAATTGATAGGCTCCCATGTAGCTTCTTCATGGTCATCTCATTTGGTTGACCTTTCAACAGCCCCCTCTCTTCACCACTCCACTACATAGTTGAGCCATTCTGCCCCCCAGGATTCCCGCTTTCTAATTTCATATCACCTATATTTTACTAGCCACCGTCTCCTTTTATCTCAACTGCTGGCACACCTCTAGCTTCTTGGCTTTTACCTATAGTCTAACTAGAATGCACAAAACAAAAAGTTCAAAGCCGGGAAACAAATTGCTTACCCATGTGTCAGCTGATGAACATCTAGGGTGATTTTTGTTTCCGAGGTCAATAAAGCAGCAATGAACATGATGGGCAAGTGCTCATTGGTAAGATGGCAAGTTCTAGTTTATGCCCAGGAGTGGTTACTGTGTATCAGCTTTCTCTGAGGTTAAACTCTTCAATCTTGGAAGAATCTCCTTAAAACAGAAAACTAAGAGAAGTAAAGGAGGAAGATGCTCTAAAGGAGTAGTTCTCACCCTTCCTGATGCTGAAACCCTTTAATACACTTCATCATGTTGTGGATGACCCAATCATAAAATTGTTTTCTTTCTTCATATTTGTAATTTTGCTGCTTTAAGGTATCTGATATACAGGGTATCTGATATGCAGTACCAGAAGGATCATGACACTAGATTGAGTGCCAATACAAAAATGGAGGTGAAATACTTCATTCTGCAGAAAATATCCCGAAACATAGAAATAGAAAACTTAATAGCTTCAGGAAGTCACAGAAACTGGAAAGAGTCACTAGTGCCCTCCCTCCCTCAGGCATATATAATCTCTAAGGACTGCTGACAATGACAGACATCTGAACTTCTCAGAAGGTGCTCAGACCAGCCAACAGGCAGACAACAGTCAAGTTGCATGGACCAGACAAGACAAGCCGCCTGGAGGATGTAGTTCGTGGTTTGAAAGACACTTCCAATCTCCCTTAAAATCCTGCCAGCTGTGCAGTGATCCCAAGGTTTCCAGCTTCATTCACCGTCACCCTCACAGTATGAGGCACCTTTCATTGAGTCATTTGAGCTTCTATAAGTAACCCCTCACCCCCACAATTGTAGGTCACCCCAGTAAGACTCACTGGTTTACTGGATTTAAGGTTGATTCAGTGGTTAAGAGCACTATATGCTCTTTCAGAAGACTCAGTTCGCATTCCCAGTACCCTCACATGAACACTCAATATAACCTCAACTCCAGGGCATCCAGTGCCTTCTTCTGGGCCTGCTAGCACTAGGAACACAGAGGGTGCACAGACAAAGTATACTTAAAAAAGAAAACCAACAGTTGTCATTGGTTCACCAAGTTAGACTTTGTTGCTCTCTAATTTTTTTGCCATTGTATACACAGGAATAGTGTCACATATCAGTACTGTAACTGGGTCACACAGTACTTTTCCTTCTTTCATTTATTCATTTTTATTATAAATCTAGACCGATTTCAAAAGTTGATTCTCTAGTTCTCATTCCTGCAGCAGTGTATGACCTCCTTCTCCACATTTATGCCAACATTAGTTATCATTTCTATTCCTAACGTTCCCCATTCTAACTAGGGTGACATGGAAACTTAAAGGAATTCTAGACTGCATTTCCCTGATGGGTATATAATTTGTTTCTTTGTTTTGTATTTAGTATGGTTTTGCTGATTGTTCACTTGTTTTATTTTTAGTTTTGTTTAGGGTTTTTGTTCTTTTTAAATTTTGAGTTAATAGGGCTGGAGAGATGGCTCAGAGGTTAAGAGCATTGTCTGCTCTCCCAGAGGTCCTGAGCTCAATTCCCAGCAACCACATGGTTGCTCACAACCATCTTTAATCAGATCTGGTGCCCTCTTCTGGGTTACAGGCACACATGAAGACAGAACACTGTATATATAATAAATAAATCTTTTAAAAAATTTTAAATTTGAGTTAATATAATTACAACATGTTTCCTTTTCCATTCCTACCACCAAATCCTCAATATACACTCCTTAACTTGTTTCAAATTCATGACCTCTTTTTTATTGTTATTGCATATATATAAATTTCTATGTAAATACATTCATAGTCCTAAATATACACATATAATGTTACTTGGATATAAATTTTCAAAGCTGATCATTTGGTATTGGATAAACCATTAGTGTGCTCTTTTTGCAGGAGACTATTTTTCTCGATCCCAGTGTTCCTCAGTTGTCTGTAGGTCTCTGTGTACAGTTGAGGCCCTCTGAGCTTTTCACCATTCAGTTTGGCATGTTGTTTGTGCCCTTGCTTAGCATCCCTTTTGGGTGGTCATTCATGGAGGTGAGATTTTATGGCTGTAGCTTTCATTACTCGGGGACACACTCTCACAGGAAACACCTTGTTCTTCTGGCTCTTACAATCTTTCTACCTCCTCTTCAAAAATATTCCTTGAGCTTTAGGTGCAGGAGTCTTTTGTACATGTATCCACTAGGTCTGGTTTCCAGAACTGCGATTTGATTACTTGTGAGGTTTTTGTAGTTGTCTCTGTCTGATGGAAAGAGAAGTTTCTTTGAGGAGAAGTTAAGACTAAGCAAATCTGTGGATTCAAGGACCAGTGTTTACATTTTTGTGAGGAAATATGCAGGTTTAGTAAAGTGATTGTAGCTTCTCTTCCATGATTCATAACTTCACCAGCACTGAGTAGGTAGCAAGGTTTCGATTACTGGTGAAGGTCTCCTCTTAGTTAGGAGGTCAATTCTGTTAACTGGCCTGTAAGTCAATGACAGAGCTATTGGTTACTACCAACATGTGCTTGCAACTCTTCAACCTTAGGGGAATGTTGCCATGATGATCTTTATGTGGTTCATGGGCGGCATGATGGGTAGGACTGTTGCTTGGTTCCCTCCTCTGGGAGCGTACATGGTGCTTCTGGTAGCATAAATGATACTCATCAGAGATGAGTTTGCCTTATTTTGAGATAGAGTCACTCTGTGTATTGTCATCTGTCCTTGACTCAATATATATTATAAGGCACCTTTTGGGGTGACTTTTCCCGCAGTCCAGCCACAACAAGTTCATATGTTCCAGGGTAGAGTGTGTGAATTAGAAACATTAGGTAGGAGAAGAGAGATATGAAGGAAACACAGAGACACAGGATAGTACTGGGAGGGCAACTCAGTGAATACTGAATTCCCCCATACTAATTTTTCATATACTTTTATACCTCAATACAAAATTGGGGAGGAAGGCAAAAGACTGTTTTAACATGACACAAAGGACAACCAGAACAGTTACTTGCTTCAATACTTGAGACGTCAAGCCATTATTTCCTCTGTAAAGCATCTGATGTTTTCAGTAGGAATATGCAGTGCACCCTAGACCAAGTGTCCTGTAGGCAGTCACTACCTATGTCCTCCTATTTTAAATGAAGGAACAGGAGTATGCTTGAATTCTTTGTCCTTTGGTTATCATGGAGGTGGATCAACTTCTTTGGGCCATCTTAATGTCCAAAACACCAAGTAATCACACCCTCAGTCAGGGTGTTCAGCCATACCTGTTGTCAACAACTTTGAAAAAGCAAAAATACGCTCAAACTCTCTGATCTCCAGTCAAGGTAGAACAGGCTCACATTTGTGGGTCCTCATAAATATGTAGGCCTGACAGGCCTTGGACTCAGAATTCTTCTTGCTTCTGTCTCTTAAATGCTGGTAACTTTTTCTTTTCATGGCTTGAAAATTACCCAAGGTAACTGCATAATCTAAATGTTAGACATGAGTAATCAAGTGGATCCTATTTCGCTGGCATTACCAATTTCTATGCCACTGAATTGGAAACTCTAATTGAAATAGATGTGTTTCCAGGTAAATGCAACATATCAAATTTAAAGAACAAAATAAATAATGTACACAGAACTACAAGTAGCAATTCGACTGAAGCATGAATAAAATGCCTCCTTAAGACAACCCCATAGGATCACTCCTCTACTGCTGGTGGGAGTTATAACTTGTACAGCCACTTTAGAAATAAGTATGGCTGTTTCTCAGAATATTAGGAATCAGTCTACCTCAAGACTCAGTGATACCAGTCCTGGGCATATACCCAAAGGATACTCACTCAATCATACCAGAAGGACACTTGCTCAAAAAATGTTCATAGCAGTATTATTCATAATAGCCAGAACCTGGAAACAACCTAGATGTCCCTCAACTGAAGAATAAAGAAATGCATTACATTTACACAATGGATTATTACTCAGCTGTAAAAAACAATGACATCATGAAATTTGCAGGCAAATGGACAGAACTAGAAAAAAAAATCCTGAGTGAGGTAACCCAGTCGCAGAAAGACAAACATGGTATGTACTCACTCCTAAGAGGATATTAGATGATTAGATGTAAAGCAAAAGATAACTAGCCACAATCCACAGCTCCAGAGAAGCTAGGAAATAAGGAAGATCCTAGGAGGAATACATGGATCGCCCAGGGAGGGGTAATTAGATGAGATTTCCTGAGCAAACTGGGGATGGGGGAGTTGGTACCGGGGAGGAGATGGAAGATAAGAACATGAGAGTATGGGATTGTCAAGTGGGGAGAATGACGAAGTGGGAGACCAATGAAGGAGAGATCTTGATAGAGCCACTATGGGGTCAGGGAAAACTTGGTGCTAGGGAAATTCCCAAAAATCCATAACAATAGCCCCAGCTAAGATTCCTAGCAATAGTGTATTCAGATTGGTGAATACCCCAACCATCATCATAGAGCATTCATCCAGCAACTGATAGAACCACATGCAGAGATCCATAACCAAGCACCAGGCCAAGCTCCAGGAATCCAGTCAAATAGAGGGAAAAGGGAATATATGAGCAAGGGAGGTCAAGATCATTATGGAGAAATCTATGGAGACACCTGAACCAAGCTTGTGGAAACTCAGAAACTCTAAACTGACAGCTGTGGTGCCTCCATGGGACTGAATTAGGCTTTCCATACATGGGGGACAGTGGTGAAGCATAGATTGTCTGTGAGGAACCTGGCAGTGTGACCAGAATCTATGCCTGGTGTATGAGCTGTCCTATTGTAGCCCATTCCCTATGGTGGGATGCCATGCTCAGTCTTGATGCACCGGGTGTGTGGGAGGGGGCTTGTCTTGGTCTTGCTCCAACTTGTGCCAGACTTTGTTGACTTCCAATGGGAGCCCTGACCCGCTGGGAGGAATGGATGGAGGTTGGGCTGCAGGGGAGATGAGGGGAGTGATAAGAGGGGTGAGGAGGAGAACTGTGAGTGAAATAAGTTTTAGGGGCTAGAGAGATGGCTCAGAGGTTAAGAGCACTGACTGTTCTTCCAGAGGTCCTGAGTTCAATTCCCAGCAACCACTTGGTGATTCACAACCAACTGTAATAAGCTCTGGTATCCTCTTCTGTCATGGAGGTGTACAGGCAGGAGGAACATTGTATATATAATAAATAAATAAATCTTAAAGAAAATAAAGAAGTTGAATTTATTTTAATAAAATAAATTTTAAAAAGACAACCCTATGACAAGATTGACAGGATTCTATGAAAACTTCAAAGAAGAACTAACAGCAAAGCTACTTAAAATGCTTCTTGAAACAAAAAATTAAGACTTCCTGGTGCTTAGTATTCCCCGATATTAAACCAGATAATGATATAACACAAAAGAAATTACAGACCGATATGGACATTTTAAAAAATTATCATTATGATGACAGAAGTTGCAAAATAATCCCATACTAGTTCAGACTTACATATAATAAAGGGTTATTTATTTATGGGAGACTCACAGATCACTGTCCTATATCACAGTTCTCTGCACGAACAGAGAACAGGAACCAAATCTAGCGGCCAGAAGTGAGAACTGGAAGCAGCAAGAGAGCCAGCATGCTCTTTATAGTTGCATTTATAGTATAAGAGAACACGCCCAAGTGGGCTGGTATCTTAAAGGCTATTGGCCAAAGGAGTTCCCACAGCATCATTCACTATTTCACAAACACATATACAGTGTGTGTTTCTGTGTCATGTGTGCCAAAAAATACTGCCCACTTTCATTTCCTACTTCTCAATTACCTTGGTCCAAAATTCTAATAAATCTCTCTATGGTGTTCATGTTCACTCATTTTGCCTTGGGACCTGCTGAGATTGACCAGAGCCATCTGTTAAGACTGTGGGTTTGGAGCTATGTGCTGGAGCTTACTGGGCTCAGCAGAGAACTACAGCTGAAGGCAATGATTATTTTCCTACCATCCATCCATATCTAACATTTGAGAGGTAAAGGGTGGGCCCTGTGAGCCTTTCCCTTCCTAGACTGATTGTGGTCTAGTGTGAGGTCAATGCAGCTAAGTACAGTTGCTGTTGGTTATGGACTCTAGAGAATGACATGTCTTAACCCTTCCTCATCTTTCCCTTCTTATCCCCTTTTCTGGTCATCTTCCGCAATGTTCCCAGAGCCATGAATGGTGTAACGGAGGTCTTTAAAACTGGGACCACATACTTTATTTATTTCTTGTATCTAGGACAGCCGAGAATCTAGGCATTCACCACTGCATTTAAAGAAAAAAATATGTTTTATCCAGAAGGACCTTAAGCATGAGTCACAGAAATGAAAGGACCACCATCTAGTTGCGAAAACAGTTCAGAACTCATCCCTAGGCTGTTAGCAGTGGACTAACCAGACTTCCTTAAAATCCACATTCCTGAAATGTCTCCCCCCAAAGCACGATTGTAGCATTTGAATTTTACTTGTCATGTCTGTTTGGCTGGGACTCTGGCTTCTGAATTTATCCAGTTATCATTTGGTCTAAGTATATAGGAGGCTGGTAGTCAGGTAGTGGTTAGGCTGCCTGTCTTTTAACTAAAATGCTCAGACTCACTGTGGGGTCAGACACCGGGTGCATGGTCCTCCTAGATCACTTCTGGTCTAGGCTGGCAGCAAGCATGTGGAGAGGCTGTGCAGAGCGGGTCCAGCGCAGCCTGACAGCTGGAGCTGCCTGGAAGGCAGCCTGAGACAGAGAGGGAGGGGCGGTTCGTTGGGGCGGAGATACTAACCCGGAAACAGAGCTTGGAACGACGTGGCACAGAGGCTGGACATAAGATAAGGACGGAGAATGGGGAGGGTTAGAGTAGTGATGTAAGCGGAAGCTGGGCAACCTTGTTGGTGAGGTGGTTGAAATCGACCGAGAAGCCAAAGCCAGAAGTGCTGAATGCCCTTTTTCTGTCGTTGCTCCCGGACCTGAACGGTGGAGAACCGCGTGGTGCAGACCTGGGTACGGGGTGTCGCCGGGACGCGAAAACTCCCCGGAGCCGCAGTCGCCGCGGGGCGGCCTGGGAAAGTCAGTGGTCAGCAGCGCAGTGGGGGAACCGCAGCCTCTCCCAGGTCAGAGGAGCTGCGGGGGCTGGGACCCTGGAGGGAAAGGGTCAGGGGTGTGAGCAGTTTCTCTGCTATTCATAAGGAAGCAGGCTCTGAAATTCTGCTTTGAATGTCTTTGCCTTCGTGTATTTTAGATCATATGGAATAAGCCTGTTTTTTTTTCAGTTGTTCTTCTTATTGCCAAAATATTCTTATAAGAATAATATAGTAGAATATTTGAATGTATCTGTTGTTATTTGCAAACACGGTTCTCTTTGCTATGATGGAAAGGACAAAGCTCTTCCAATTTACACTCATCCAGGCTAACTTTCGTGTTATACCTGGGGAGTTGGGGATTTATTATCCCAGGGCAGAGTTTAAATATTAGTCAGGAAAAGAATGACTGCAGATTTAATCGAATAAAAATATTTTTTTGCGTTATTTTGGTTTTTCAACACAGGGTTTCTCTTTGTAGCTTAGGAGACTGCCCTGGAACTTGCTCTGTAGACCAGACTGGCCTCGAACTCACAGAGATCCTCTTGCCACTGCCTCTTGAGTGCTGGGGTTAAAGGCGTGCTGCACCAACCACCGCCTGACTATTTTTATTTATTTATTTATTGGTGAGTTTTACATGTATGGCTGTAAACATTAACATTTAAAAGTAAATTTTTCACACTTTATTATTTTTCTATCTGAGACATATGCTCTCCATGGTGTAAATACACCATTCGGAGAAGAGTCTTCACCAGATCTTGTGGCACAGGCCTTGAATTCCAGTGCTCCAGTGGCAGAGGCAGGTGAATCTCCTTGTGTTGGAGACCAGCATAATGATTTTCAGGACACCCACAGCAACATGGTGAGAGACTCTGTCTCAAACAAAGAAAAAACAAACAACAAAAAAGGAGGAGGAGGAAAAAGAAAAAGAAGGAAAGAAAAGGATGGAAGAGAAAGGAAACGTCCTCGTGCTCATTTCTTAGTGTTGCAGCTTGGAGCCTGGAAAGTACAGTATGCTGTTTGAGATGTCTGCTCACGGTCTTTTCAGGGAAAAGGCATTATGAGCTAGGTGGTGTTGGCACACGCCTTTAATCCCAGCACACGGAGGCAGAGACAGATGGGTCTCTGAGTTTGAAGCCAGCTTGATCTACAGAGTGACTTTCAGGACATCTAGGATTAATGATAGGTTAATGGAGACCAGCCTGACTCCATCTTAAGGATAGAAGCCATTTGTTATAAGGTCAAAACAAGTTCGTTTCAGTTTGTTTTCTTTTGTTTTTCGAGTCAGGGTTTCTCAGTGTAGCCTTGGCTGTCCTAGAACTTGCTCTGTAGACCAGACTAGCCTCAAACTCGGAGATCCACCTGCTTCTGCCTCCTGAGTGCTGGGATTAAAGGAGTATATCACCTTTGGCTTTGTAGTTAGTTTCTGTTTGCTGCCAAATTCAAGTTGACCATACTTTAAGCTGTTTCTGGAATTTGACATGCTCCCCATCCTATGAAGTTTGACTTACAGCTTCAACATACCCTGATAAGATGTTCTGTCAAATAATTATAAAATGTTCAGCCAAGTTCCTACTTAGCAAAAGTTCCTTTGGAAACCCTCTCACCCTACAGTTTTGGATAATGTATAAGCTCCACTTTCTCCTGAGTTCAAAAGAAGAAAAGACATTATAATATAGAATGATATTAGAAATTATATTTTAATAATTATGAAAACTCATTTACATCTGAAAAATGTCTACAATAGTCTTGACTCCTTGGTCTAAGAAAAGCACTCTGACCATGGACACATGACAAAACTATTAGCTTTTGGTTCTTATGTTTGCTTTGTTTGAGACCCAAAATACCTGTGCTGCTTTGGCCCAGAACTCTCCCTGTAGATCAAGCTGGATTGCAAAACACAGAGTTCCACCCACCTGTTTCTCCCAAATTTTAGATCTAAAAGTGTGCACCAACAGGAAGATTCAAACTGTTGTTTTTTTACTTTGTGCTCTACTGACAGCCAGGGGTGTGACTGTGGACTTCTCCCAGGAGGAGGGGCAATGCCTGGACCCTGCCCTGACTTTGTGCAGAGACTGGATGTTGCAGAATTACAGCAGTCTGGTTTCTGTGGGTGAGAATAGTTTGCTTGCAGTCTCCTTTGCTCCTTAGGGTTCCTAGCAAAACTAGTCTGCATGTGTGTGACCTGTGTGTTTATAGAATCTCACACCTCACAGATTAAAGTGAAATCCTCAGAGAAACAAAGAAAAATTTTCATAAAATGTTCTCTCTTCTTTTGAGTCTTTTTTGGAGGTAAAGGCTGCCACCATTTTTGGTCCATGATAACAAAACCTCCCTAGTGTATGATTCTCATCCCAATCATTTACTTACATTTCCACCTCTGAGATTTCACTGAGCTGTGATTGGAAGTGGGATTCAAGTAACAATAACTAACAATGTTTTCTAAATATTTTCAGTATTCTGACACAACACGACAATTGGAAAATCATTTTGTAATCCTCTATTTTGTTTTCTTTTCAGGTACTGAGCACAGGACTGTGTTAGAAATCCAGGTGCTTTCTGAAGAATCTCTTTCTCGTGTGCAGCACTCACTGAGCACCAGGACCTGTTCACCTGTGAAGCAGAACAAAGAGGCCTGGAAGATGGAGAGGGAGGAGTCAGTGGCTAAGGATGCAGGTATTTGGAAGAATTGGGGAAGGAATAGAAAAGGATGAAGTGAATGTGAAAGTGGGACAGGAAATCAGTTTTTGCTACATGTGTTTTGCTACATGTATGACTGTATATCATGTGCATTCTAGAATTGTATGTATGGACTGATGGGAGCCACCCTCTGGGGCCTGGGCGTGGAACCTGGGTCTCTAAAGCAGTAACAGATGTCCATACCCATTGAGCCATCTATCTAGCCCTATTAAGTTTTACTTATGTGAGTATCAATAATAGAAAATGGTATAAGGCCCTTATAGACATTTTTATGTACATGATCTAAAATCTTGACTTTACATAAGCATTTATTATTTCTTAGTAACTTTTTCTTTCATTGTTTTTAAAATACAACCTGCTCGGTCTGTATGTTTTCAGGGATAAACATTTGGTATTAGATAACCGTATGGTGTACTCTTCTCTGGGGAAGACTATTTCTCCAGCTCTCAGAATTCCTTAGTGTTTGACTAGAATTGAGGCCTTGTAAGCTTTCTCCCGTCTATGTTAGCATGTCTCTTATTATTGTCCTTGTTCAGCTCATGTTTAGTCAGCCATATTTGTATGATTTCATGCCTGTAG
>PVIU01022205.1:0-29849 GCA_004026605.1 Ondatra zibethicus | reverse complement strand
CAGAACTAGCCTTGTACCATAGTCACATTGATGATTATCTTGATCACCATTATAGAAATTTCATCCGATGGATGGAGATAGAGACAGAGACCCACATTCACATCAGAGCAATGGATTGAGCCCCCAAGGTGCAGTTGAAGAGCAGAAGGTGGAAGAAGATAAGAAAGGAAGTTAGGACCGTGAGGGGCTGGTCCACCTATTGAGACAGTGTGCCTGAACTAATGGGAGCGCACCAATCCAGCTGGACTGGGACTGAATGAGCATATGATCAAACCAGACTCTCTGAATGTGGCAGCGAAAGTTACATGTCTTCAATTAGTACAAACACAGAATATGTATACATACATATATAACATATATAATATTATATGTGTGTGTGTTTTAAATAAAACCTATATCTCTTATATACTCCCTGACTACATGTAACTTTCAGGAAGAAAAGACTCTGTTTGTCACTTCTCATGTCTTATTTTCTTTTTCAATAATTTCCTGTTTAAAACCAGCCAGCACATGCTGAGAGAAACCAAATTGCAAATGTTAGCATGTTTTATATCAAAGCTGTGTAGTAGAAACTATTTTAAAGTTTGTTAAACAGCGTAGTAGACTCTATTTTAAAGTTTGTTAAACATGTAAAACAGATCAAAGGAATTACATCACTGATAATACAGGACCAGAAAAACATAAGACTAAATAGAAAGAGATTTTTGTCTCAGCAGGAAAAGGCAAGATATAACAGAAATAATATTTACTCTGCAGTGGCCCAAGTAATCAGAGCACCAAAAACAAGTGAAAAATTCATGAGGATGTAAAGTTGCTTTTTGAGACAAATTTCTATTTCATATATTGAAATGCATAATATTTTTAAAGAGCTGCAAGTAAA
Organism: Ondatra zibethicus; assembly: GCA_004026605.1. Lineage (NCBI taxonomy): Eukaryota > Metazoa > Chordata > Mammalia > Rodentia > Cricetidae > Ondatra > Ondatra zibethicus. The sequence continues at coordinate 28,969 of PVIU01022205.1, read as the reverse complement.
TTGAAAAAAACTTTCTGTCATGTTGTACAGGAGTAACATAGGCCTTAGTTCATCACAATGTGTACCTGGTACCTCTCTCTCAGAGTCCCGGTTAGCCTTTGGTCACCAAAGAGAGCAAAATAAAAGAAATTTAGTACTCAGCTTTTTGAGTACGTAGTTCATCTAAATTGCAACATTCCTTCCCTCAAGGAGGTAGAAAGGACTATAGGTCTCGGCTCAGGAAGTTAATAATAATAACTTACAAGGCTCAATAACTTCCAAAAGCTCTAAGATTCACAAGAACCATGCCCTGTGTTCTAAAAGCAATAAGCAATTTGTTGAAAAACACGTCAGTTGGTGTACTACATGCAAGTCATGTAGGGTCTCTAAGGATGCAGTTTTCTGTGATTTCGCCCATGCTAGGGAGTGATTTCATTGTGATACAAGTAAATTTGAGTCACTCTTGCTTCTGTAAGTAATGGTGAAAAACTCATTGGTTCACTGAGCTAAACTGGGATGAATTAGCCTCTTTGGCCTTTCATTGGTGTCCTATCTGGGGTAAATTGACATTTTTTCACACCTCCTCAGGAAAAGTCAAACAGCACACAAATATGTACAATAGAGTTGCTATCCCCACCACTAGCACTTATAGTATTTATTTCTTTTTTCAGTGGTTACATCTCCTACTTATTGGTCCAGCCGTTTAACCACAATGTGTACAATGTGAGCAAATACAACTACATCTGTACTTCTCATTCTGTCTTTAAAGTTTACTTCCTTAACATGAGATGAGAAATAAATTCAATTAACACCTTTATAAGTTTAAAGCCTATTGAATTAGATTCTTATAGTTCAAAATGTTGTCTCTGCTGTCAACATCATAACTGTTTCTGTATGCTACTCAGAGAATGTGCCTCTTAACTTCAAACTCCTGGCTGATGTTGAAGTCTAAGTACTGTACATGCCAGAACCAGAAAATAATTCTAGGGAAATTAAGCTAACATTTTCATCTAATGTATCCAGGAGTATTCCTCTACAACTGAAAAGCATCCTCACACAACATAGTTCAAATATGGGTCATGAAGCTTCAGATTTGTCTTTTAGCAATTCCTTTAACCTACTGTATTCAATAACTTCTCACTCTGTCTTCAGTCTTACATTGTTCACATTTATTTGTCTGTACTTCTAAGGACGCCAGCACACTTGTGGATACTGAAATGTAACTATGGCAATGCACTTAGTCACTTAGTGCACCCAGAAGAGTACTAGTGTAGAGAAGGCTTTCAATACCAATGAGTTTTTTTGTTTTCCTCCCATAATGCTTTAAATACTATTATTAGCAATTCCAATTGATACCCTTAAAGAATGACTCCACCTCCATACTCCACCTAAGTGTGCAGTGTTACCTCTAACTGTTTCTCTTTTTATATCTAAAATTCTAGCACCCTGTCAATGAAATTCAGTACCCTGACAATCACAATATTTTATATTATTTGTGTTTACACTTTATCCTCCTTCTAATGGGAAGATGCCTTTCTTCTCATCCTCATCCACTGAAACCTTCCAGTTTTCTTTTCTTTTTCTTATTGAATATAGATATTGGCGAAGTGAATGCCCTTTTGTGCTTTTTGTGGTTTACTTGATTATATCCTGTCCTGTGTTAAGGTGTTTGTATATTTTCCTTTACTGAAACTAATTATCTTGAGCATTCTACCATAAAACAGAGTTGAGAACTATATTTAAATTCTAGAAGAAAAATATAAGAATCAATGTTGGTTGACAAGGCAGGAAGAATACAGCTTTCATCTTTACTACGTTGTAGCAACATGACTGCACAATCTAGGTTTAGCTAAGTTTCCGCTGTTAAAACCTTTTCAATCAGAAATAACATTATATGGCTACAGTTTCACATATTAATTTACAGAACTATTTCTTTTGTTTATTCTTTTCTATTAATTCTAAACCTGATTTTAGAAACTTAGTTGTTTTTGTACAAAGTTGGTTTTGAACCTGTGGAGTATACTATTAGTTACATGACCGTATAAACGTCACCTAGTGTAATTGTTTCCCATGAGGAATGTTGCAGACCTACTTACCAATTGGCACAGAATGACATTCTTAGTCTTTCTAAACCACAGAATGACTATATTTAAACACTGGCTCCTAGTTATTTCTGTTTTCCTGGTGAAAATATTTTTATCAGATAGCAAGAGAAGGAAATGTCTCCTTTTTTCTTTTCTCTAGCTCCCTGCCACCCCCTGTTACTCGCTGCACAGTATGAGAAGCTGCATTTTCAGCTTGATGGATAAGAGGATCACTTGGTTCATATTTACCAAAGAGAACATCAGACACACCTTTCAAAGCAGAGATCATCACTGCTCTGAAGAGAGAGGTGCAGTCAGTCATACATGAGCACTCTAGATTTTGCTTGCTTAAGGATTTTATGACCAGAGTAAATTATTTCTCATGCTAAATTTTATAGGACACAACTGGCCAATTAAAATAAAAAGGGGAGTCAGCATTTGTGTGTCCCTTTAGGAGACATCATATCAGCAAGTTTTATTTCAGCGCTGGGTTTAAACACACCATCAGGCGGTATCTGTAGCCAAACCAATTTTGCTGTGGTTTTCTGTGCTACTGTGCGTACCTATAAACCCTAGAGCAGCAAAGGAACATTCTTTTCCTGGTGAGCATACAAAGTAAGGAGGAATATTTTGTGAAGCATTGACTCTGGAGTTAGATCATTCATTTGAATGTCCAATAATCTTGAGCAATTAGAATGGAACAAATTTTTAGGGAAATCCCAATTCGAATTGTGAAACAATAGTAGCACACTAAGAAGTAAGAGACAGACAGAGAAACAAGTTACTACCAACAATGCAGAAAGAGAGATCTAGCAAAATACAAATCACTGCCCAGATGCCCAGAGTGTTGATGGGCCATGTTTTATGTGACTCATTGGAATAATTCCACTAATTCATTATTACATGCATGCATATCTGGTAGGTATTTAATAGGTCAAGATCCTTCATACATACTCACCTTGTCCTATATAGAAAATAAAGACATTTTATCATTTATGATGCATTGACTTCATTTTGTTTGAATACTTCTATAATAAATTCACCAGCAATACTGTGTTTACAAATTTGAGATTGCAGAATTGTTATTTGGAGCCATTTTCTAAGCAAAGCTCATGAGTATCAGCATGTTTGTGTTCAACAAAAATACAGAGTTTACTGTCATTTACAATTCTATATCTGGTTTCATATAGAGTCCATGAACAAGGTCTACTGAAAAGTACTTCTAAATCAAGCCAAAAGACATAAATAACCACTATAAAATATTAACATAAAAATAAACAAATAAATAGTTCATGCATAATTTCTTAAATAAATATAACTGTAGACATAGTTTTTTAAAACTTATCACTGACCAAAAAATACCAAATAACAAATCAAATAAATATCGGGTCTTACTCAAAATGTTGATAATCATCCAGCAAAATAATGTCTACTGTACATAAGCACACATATGCTTCAAGGAGCATGGTGCTCTCTAGGGAGCCTTTATATATTAGTCTCTATGTAACAGAGTTCTTTCCTATGTTGTTACTTAGATGCTAATTGATTTTAGGAAGTTATCAAAAAGAAAAACATAATTATAAAATAATGATTTTTTCAATATTATGTTAAAATCATAATACTAATAAAGATAAACTTTGTTGAATCACTAGTGCTCCCGCAGTACCTCCCCCCTTTTGTTTAAGTAAGAGTTCCAAACCCAATACAAAACAATATACACTAGGAACATGATGTATTTTAGCATAAAATCTGATTGCAGTGTAAAAGAACTAAGTATAAATAACCAAATGTGAACAATAAAGGGGTGTGGTAAATGGAGAAAAAATTCAAACCATAATGACAACTATAAAAAGATGTCTTTTTCCCCACTATAGGATCAGTCAGAGAGGTATTTCCCAAAACTATTTTGTAAGTTTAAGTTAGAAATAACTCTTATGCCTACAATAGAAATAGAAATAAGTTTTACTTTTAAATCAATGTTGTAAATTGATAAAATCATTTGTCATTCAATAAACATTTATTTTATATCAAGTTAATTTACAAATATCCAGTGATATGACCAGTCGTAACCACTCATGGGCTTAGAGTTGAGCATGTATTTAGAAAATGACTTGCTGGCCAGGTGGTGGTGGTGCACGCCTTTAATCTCAGAACTCAGGAGGTAGAGGCAGGCAGATCTCTGTGACTTCGAGGCCAGCCTGGTCTACAAGACCTAGTTCCAGGACAGGCTACAAAGCAACAGAGAAACCCTGTCTCCAAAAACCAAAAAAAAAAAAGAAAGAAAGAAAATGACTAGCTAGTGATTTCAAATTGTATGTTTCTTTTCAACTGTAGACTTGTTTTCCAATTTTTAACTATTTATCCTTTACTTTACAAACTAGATATTAGATAGTAAATTTTAATGAAATAAGTATATATATAGTACATGAGATAGAATTGGGATAAATTTCAACAATTGTTATACTTTACTGAAAATAATTATCTTTTGCATCCCCTGGATGTTTCATGAAGTCATATTAACTTATAAGGTAATAAAATGATCCATTCTACATTCAACATGTCACTCTAGTAGACCAAAATTCAGTTTGATAAATAAGAAGTTGCCTATCTACTTGCTTATTCAACAAGCTATGTCAAATTCTATCATAGCTATAAAGTGGAACATAAGTAAATATTCCACTATATTCATTAGGAGTTATCAGAATAAATAAGAGAAAATATCTTTGTGGTGATACTTTGTTTATGTTTTAACAAATAAAGCTTTCCTGAAGATCAGAGGGTGGAGCTAACCACTAGGTAACCATAGAGGCAAGGGGGTAATGGGCACACACATTTAATCCCAGCACTTGAGAGGAGGAATCAGGAATTCAAGACCACGCTGAGCTACACAAGATTGAACCAGTCTAAAAGAGAAACAGAACTGGGCAATGGTTGCTCACTCCTTTGATCCCAGCACTTGGGATATCAAGCCTTTAATACCAATATTCGGGAGGCACATGCCTTTAATTTCAACACTAGGGAGGTGTAGATGGGAATATAAGGCAGACAAAAACAGAATCTCAGAACCATTCACTCTGAGGATTCATAGATACAGGATCTTGTTCATTCGGTTTGGAGAATTTGGTAGAGGCTTGAAGTCTGTCTAGTGGATGGCTGCTTTGCTTCTTTGATCTTTCTAACTCTGGGTTTTTATTATTAAGAAATATTAGAAGTTATGCTACATATCTTAGTCAACTTAGGCTGCCAAAAGAAATTTATCTATCACAACCTTGGAGTCCTAAATTAAGTTGTCAAGTTAGGTTTCATTTTTCATTTCTTGTCTTTCAGGTGTCTATCATCTCATTGATTCCATGTGTCTTGCTGCATTTTGAACTGGGAGAGGTACAAGGCTAGCTCTTTAGTGTCCATTCTTGCAAGGCCACTAATCCTATTATAAGTGGAGCAACCATGTAGTCTCATCTAATCATTACCTCTCAATGATCCCACCTCCTGATCCCATCATCATATGGAGAGGACCTACAGATTCCACATATGAATCGGGGAAGGATTAAATTCATAATATAAAACAATTCTTGATTATAATTTATAATCTATGCACTCTATAACTTGAAGTACATTTTCAGCTTCAGTAAAATAAATGACTACATAATCTATTGTGAAGATTGTTGCTGTTCTTTCTCTTTTCATTTTTCTCTAATTATGTCTACACCACATTGCTTTAACACTTTTTTGTCTGAGGATACTGATTATATACAGTATGGCACCCTCAGCCATTATATTGAAGCTGAAAGAAATTATGTTCAAAAATAGCAGGCACAACTCACATTCTCTTTACATTTGGTCAAGTATGATCAAAAGGCTTCACAAAGAGGAACCGAATAGTGATTTCTTTCATTGTGCAGTGAATAGCAATTCAAGCAAATAAAGAAAACCACATTAGTCATGAGACCTTCCCAGATCCATCTATGTTAAAATACATGTGATGTACACCTCCATCCCCAGAGATATTTGAAGTGCCTGTTATGCGTTAATATTATAAAAATCAATATTTTTAACAAAGAAGATACTCTGTGATATCACCTCTGTGTCACTAACACTGATAGTTCAAAACTTTCTGAAACCAAACGAGGTGATCATGAGAAAAGCCCAAAGGCATTTGAATCAAATGAAATGAAGCATCAACACTGCTGGGAAGTAGATGCGTCTTAATCTTTTAGATTAGAAATAGTAAAGTGGAGATTGAAGCATGCTTAATGAATTGCTCAAGGCCACTCATTAAATGTGTCACCAGCCCACAGTATAGAATCAGATGAAAGCCAGACTAATTTCTCATTTTACTATATCCATTGTGCTTGTCTGACTAGTAGATACTTACTTTTATCTGAAAAAATATATATACTAACCACTTTTTTCTTTACAGTCTAGGGTCTGGAGAATGACAGAGAGGCAGTGGTTTACTCAGACAGTATTTGAAAAGCTAGAAAATATAGGTTTGTTTTTTTTAATACCATTAAGGTAGTTTCCAAATCATTGCTCTTATGCTTAACAAAGATTAAAGTCCACTATGTTAAACAGAAAAAAATTACTGAGTATGTTATTGATTTGTCCTTTACTACTCTTCCGTATATTTGGATAGAGGTTAGAATTTTCTTATATGCCCAGGAATCTTTCCAAAAGCTCCCCTCACTCACTCACACACAGGAATAAATAATGAATATTTTAAATTCTATCCTAATTTAAAAGAATTGATAAAATTGAGCTATTGGTGTAGGAGGTTCTTCTGTCTATGTGTTCTTTCAAGGGTTGAATAAAGAAACTGCCTTTTGATAGGGCAGCACTTAGGTAAGCGGAGTAGACAGAACTGAATGCTGGGAAGAAGAGAGTGAGAGAGAGCCGTCATGGAGATGCCAGGTCAGACATGCTGAATCTTTCCTGGTAAGCCACGACCTTGTGGTGACATACAGATTATTAGAAATGGGTTGAATCAAGTTGTGAGAGTTAGCCAATAAGAAGCTAGAACTAATGGGCCAGGTAGTATTTAAATGAATACAGTTTCTGCGTGATTATTTTGGATATAAGCTAGCAGGGTGGGTGGGACAGAACAAGGGGCCCTGCTCAACGGAACAAGGGGCCCAGCTCTCCCTACAACAATTATACTAACATACTAAATATTATTTTACTTTCATTACCCTACTATATACTATCTATATGCTATATAAATTAAAAGAAAATTATCTAGTATAGTTTATTGAATACTTCTACTGCTCTCTCGAATTACCTTAAAAGCATTTAGTAGAGGACTGGAGAGATGGCTCAGAGGTTAAGAGTACTGGTTCTGGGACAAAGGGATGAGTGGGGAGGAAGGTTAGAGGAAAATATCTGTGTGCCCCACTGAGAAGCAGGGGAGGCTGCAGCAGATGGGCTTCTACAGAGATAGGAGAGAGAGGTGAAGATCTACAGTTACCTTTTCTGCTTCCCTGGCCTGTGCCAATTCTGACATTTTTTTTGTGTCATAAACTGTATATACATCTCAATGCCTTTCTGAGTTTAATCAATTTGTTTGTTATATCCTTGACTTGGCAAAGCTCTCAATCATTTTTAGATGTGTTCATATAATATGCATGAGTGTTTTGCCTGCGTGAATATATTGTACCATGTACATGGCTGGTGTCCACAGAGATCCCAGCAGGGCTCTGTATAACTCATGATGTTGAAGAATTAAGACTGACTCATCTAAGATGAAACATTTTCATATCAATTAATTCACCATTAAGGAAGCAGTATTGTAGCATCACAATTGGATTCTCAGATGATATTTGGGGATTTAATATGTGACATTATTTTTAGAGATATGGCCATGTATTTTTTTGAACTCTCATATTTTTCAAAATAAAATTAGAATCTACAAAATCTAAGGAATTTTTATTAAAAAAGCAATACTTAATGTATATATTTTACTAATAAATTATTAATATCTGAAAATAAAAAAATTAGAGTATAGCCTTTAACTTCAATAGAAAGTTTGTATATGGTCAGTATTTCTTGTCAGGAGTCACCATGGCTATTAACAATGACCACACATTTATCTTTAGTTCTCCTTTATTTTGAGTCTAAAAAAATGGTTAATAATTAGTCATTCATCTGGAATTTATCTTGAGTGTCTAATATGTCTAAGAAGTACTAAATAGGATAATTACCCATATTATGTCTTCACAGAATAATCCTCCAAAATACAAAACATATTTATAATCCACTCAACAAGAGGAAATATTTGTTCCAAATATTTGAAATTCTGTTTGAATACCAAAAATGTACATGGTGAATGTCTTTTCTTTTCATAAGTATTCTGTCCCAGAGTGTTTCATGAACATCTAAAAGCTACAGTGTAGCAGATTCTTGGTAATTAGAGCTTGATAAAAATTGTTGATAATATCAACTGCCTACCTTTCAAAGAGTAATATATGCATGATCACTGACCAACCATTTACAACTTCACTTGGACAGACTGGGTCTAAACTATGGTGATTGATAGAGATGGGGTGAAGCTGCATACCTAATGAGAATGTTAAACACAAAGCCACTTCTGTCAACATAAATGATGGCTCCTCTAAATGGCAGCACACTTTAAGGATGACATGCTGAATCAATCCTTAACTAATTGGAAAATTAATTAGTGCCTGCCATTTAAACTCTGTATTTTTAAGCTTCAGTCTGATTACAGTTAACTAGCTGTGTGAAAGCAGACATTTTGTAAACCCAATGAAACTGTGGCCTGAATTTTCATAAAAACATCTCCTTTGGTGGCCTTGGTGTCTATTAATGATGAAAAATCCATCAGTCTGCTAAAGGCTATCAATGTGTGAAAACTAGTACATTATGTTATTTACATTTTGTAAATTTAGCTATGGAAGAGTGTCTTTGTTAGTGGGTTCTTCATTAGCGTCTTGATTGCTGCGAAGGGATACCATGAACATGGCAACTTTTATAAAAGGAAAAACATTTAATTGGGTGACTTACATTTTCAGCGGTTTAGTCTAATGTCGTCATGGTAACATGCAGGCAGATACGGTGTTAAGGAAGGAGCTAAGAGTCCTACATCTTGACTTGCAGGCAACAGAAAGTGGTTTGAGACACTGGGCCTGGCTTAAGCATGTATGAGAGCTCAAAGACAGCCACCACCATGCCATATTTTCTCACAAGGCCACACCTACGCCAACAAAGCCACACCTCCTAATAGTGCCACCCCTTATGGGCTTATGGGGGCCATTACATTTGAACTACCAAAGGGGTGTAAGTACATTAGATGAGTAGAAAAGTAAATTAGATTCTAGAAAAGTAAAATATTATCTTACTATTTTTTGTAATGTTAAATGTTGACTAAATTTTTCTTACCAATTTGAACATGTAAAAGCATCAAAGAAAAATCAATCAAACAAGTACATAAGTATAAATACTAACAATTACATCTTTGGTATATACAGTTCATGTATTTGTTAATAGTTCCTGCAGTAGTCATAAAGCTCAAATGTAGGATTATTTCTGTCAGAAAAGAGTCAGCACATTCTGAGAATCTGTTAGTTGTGTATTTAACTCTCAATATAGACTTTTATTGCTGAGAGTTGTTCTATCTCACAGATAAATAAAGAGAATCAAAGAGACCAAGTTATTTATTCAAGGCCACATAGCCATGATATAGTAAATAGCATCCAGGTCTTCTAAGCAAATGCTCTTCTTACAGGAATATATTTCATCCTATTTGTAGACAGAATATGAGAACAGATGATTCATAAATATGAAAATACAAATAGTATCAACATAGCAAAAAATGCTCACATATAAAAGAGATACAGTGTTGCCTCATGCAACATTCATTGACTAAAATCTTAATAACTAGAGTTATCAAAAATAAGGTAACATGTACCCTTTTCAACTTTTCTTAAACAACAGAAAAGGTTGAATATATTCTAAATGCCTTTGAAATTATATACTACAGGTCAAAACAGGTTCATCCCACTTATTTCAATGACCTTCTCCAAGAAATTTAGCCAGAAGTAAAACAATTCATAATAGAAACAATATAAAATATAAACCTATTTCATATAAAGATACTAAATCTCACAATCACAGACAATCAAAACATGAAAGTGGATGAAATGTCATCAAATCATTATAATTACAGTTATATAACAGAAGGAAAAAAAAGAATGCAAGTTAAAGTTTTAACTGAGTTAATGCTACCATGAGTTGTATATTCTAATATACATTATAGTTTTTATAAAATAAATGCAAAAAGTAACAATGAGGCCATATTTTTGTCAAAAGCACAAGTGTAGTTGGGTGCAAACAGTTCTTGAAAACCAGCAAAAGTCATTGCGGGCTTCAAAACAAGCATCACATACAATTCCCTCCATTTACAATCATATCAGAGAAAGGCAGTATTAGAGCTGTGTATTCTTTTATTAAATTTATCATTTTATTGATCACAACAACGTGGCATGAGACACTAATTTTTTAAAATATTTTATTATTTTAATATAATATGATGAAGAGTTCTGGAAATTCATAAATCTTTGCAATTTATGTTGATCATATTTTACTTGAAACAGTAATGCATAAAATTAAATTTTAGTTTAGCTTATTTAGTGAGTATTTGATTACAATTTAGACATTTCTAAATAGTTATTATATATGCTAGTAGTTCATATTTACTCTTCTGGCTATAAATGTCACAAACACATTAATTTCCCTTTGAAATCCATGGAACATATGCAGTATCTCCTGATCTCTCCGCATGCCTTCCCTCTCTACATAACTACTCTTTACCTACATGTAAGTAAACTTCCTGAACAGACACTTTTTAAGTAAAATAGGTCTCACATGAAACTGCAGACAAGTAAGAAGAGGAAATTTGGGGGAGGGGAGCATATGTTGGTTCGGAAATAATTTCACGGCTGGAAAGCAGATGGAAAACCAGCAATTATAGAAGCAGCAAAGGGATTTCGACAGACATGTGCAACAACTTCTGTAATTTTGAGATCTCATTTTTCACACTTTAGGAAGCTCTCAAATTTGCACATGATTGTCTTGTGTGGCTGTTCTGGATGTCCAGAGAAGCACTCACTAGCTTAGTATATGGCATTCTTGATAATTCCTTAGAGATGCACTGCCCCACAGCAATCAGTTACTACCACACGATAACAAGCATGTGTCCATCTGAGGCCAAGGGACATTAGCACAGAACATTCAGAAATGTGAGGCAGCCAGAACTTATCATCACTCTGATTTAGGATGTTGAGCAGGAAAATGTGTTTTGTGCCCTTAACTAATAAAAGCAGCAGCCTATCAAACCTCTTCCAGGAAGCAGCTATACATATAAAAAAGAAAAAGAAAAAACGTTGTGATTCTTTTTCTTTTTTCTGTATGTAAATGGAGAGTCACAAGACACATGAACCATTTCTTATCTTTAGCATATTACCACAGACAGAACATTTGATTTTGAACGATCACTCTCTCTTATCTTTAAACTTCATACAATCATACTTGCCAGGCAGAAGTACTCATGATTAAGAAATCCAGGCTAAGCTGGGCGGTGGCGCACGCCTTTAATCCCAGCACTTGGGAGGCAGAGGCAGGCGGATCTCTGTGAGTTCAAGGCCAACCTAGTCTATAAGGGCTAGTTCCAAGACAGCCAGGGCTACACAGAGAAACCCTGTCTCAAAAAACCAAAAAAATAAAATAAAATAAAAAATAAAAAGAAATCCAGGCTGATACAAGAATCTCTGTTTACCAATGTCTAACCCTAGGTAGACTTGAGGCAATGAACTGCTTGACAATCTGTTTTCCAAATCAGTTTACATGAGCCTGAAACTGAAGTCATACAACCTACAAAACCCAATCAAGTTTTAGGGTAATAAAACATTCCTGATTGATAACTCTTTTTAGAGGCTACCCTTCATCCTCTAAATTTAGGCCAGATTCAAGTGTTAAAAAAAAAGAACAGCATCTACTTCTTTAAAGTCTAGGTCAAACTGATACAGGTTAGGGACACCTGCCACCATTCTGCAAGACGCAGGACAAAAGGGACATATAGAGGAACATCTTCCCATTTTCATTTATCTTTCACTTCAGGGTGTCCATGACATTTTTCTGTACTCTCCCCTTTGTGAGCAACCACAAGCAAGGAGGTCCTAAAAGAATAGTCAGTCTCTCACCTCAGAGACTTGAGTTTTCAGTGTGTTGTCCTCCCTCATAAGACACAAGGAAGAGGGGGAGCCTCTGGACCTAAGGGACTGTTTGCTCTCACTGATTTGACATTACATGACTCTACTACTCTGACCTTGGTGGGTTCTTTCTACATTTTGTCTGGTTAATCTTAGCCTGCCTGTGCATGACTGGAATAAATATTGGGAGAGTCTTGGTGCCCCTGTGGATTGACTCTCCCATATTTATTAATGTTTCTTTTGACCCCTTTTGCTCAAGTGACTTAAGGTTTGTTAGAAAAGTGAGGTCACATCTTTCTAGAACAAGTCAAACAGCTGGGAAATCTATGTAAAATTTGTGCTTCTGTGTGTGTCTTCCCAGATCCTACCTTATGTCTTTTTGATCTGATAAGGCAGAAGAGGCTGGACCAATTCTGGGCTGGATTCCTCTTCAGGTATCAAAACATTCAAAACATTCAGGTTCAAAAACATTCCTGATGCAGGGAGCTCAGCAGCACAATGACCAGTAGGGTGTGACTCTCAGAAGTAAGGAAAAAATGGTTTCCTGAGCGCTGAAGCACTTGCCAGAGGGATTGAAAACCCCATGGGGCAGAGTAACCGAGAGGAACACTGCAAAAATGAGGCAGATGCATTTTTAGGTTCTGTGCCCCTTACTTGAGGTTTCTCCTCATGCTTATGCATGCTTAGTATGAGATTGGCACATGCTACTTTTCAGTCCTGAGGACTCATCCATCCAACTTGCATAATTGGGCCACTTTGGGGCAGAGGAAAAGGTGGTCATTTGGAATTTCTGTCTGTTTCCTTTCTCTCATACAAAGTAGGTCTATTTAAAGAATAGTGGTATAGTTAAGATTGTATTCCTGTGGTAGAGTTCCTCATCACCTGGAGGTAGGTGATACAGGAAGGAATAGAGCCACAGCTGAGTTTAAAAGATAATGAGGGCCTTTTTCTTGGGTCTCTGTGGATATAAGTCATCCCAATTTTCAGAATGTAGACCACCATCACCACCTGAAATCATGGATGAGCTTGTCCCCATCCATGAATAAAAGTGACCTGAGAGGGTTTGGTAGAGGATAGCCTCATCTTCTTCCTCACTTTCAGTCCTGTGTCTGGAGGGGCATTTCTAGTCTAGGACAGAGGAAGTATAATTTCTTATTTCTCCCCAGTGATCCATCCTCAAGTAGCGGGAATGTCTTGATTGTGCACTTATTCTGCATGTAGTCTTCATCTCCAGTACTTTAAATTGTATCCAAGACATTGCTTGTGTCTCCACTCCTTAAAGTAACTCCTCTATAACTTCAAATGGTTGTTTAAGAGCTAAGGGGATAGTCTTTCATGGGAGGAAATTTTATTTATTCTTCCTTACTAGAGTAGAAGAGGACTCATGGTATTAGTATCTGACTTGAGAGAAATGGTCTTCCTCAAGGAAGAACACACCAAATTGATTATCTGATATCAAATGATCCATCCTAAAAATATATACATATACATAAAATTATATAAATTGAGCAGGTCGTACTTATATATTAATGACCACAAAGATAGATGCAGAAGGATCATGAGTTCAAGGCCAGCCTCAGTTACAAGCAAGCTCAATATCAACCTGAGCTACATCAAACCCTGTCTCAAAGAAGGTAGAGGAAAGACCAAGTGTTGTGAATTAACTGTTAAGAAAGGAGAAAAAGGCATATCTCCCCCAGTGGTAGATTCTGTTCTTTACTATAGAAAGTGAGAAGAAATTGAGAGACAAGAAAAGAGAATACACTTGTGACAAGTTCATTTGGTAATCTACTTACAAAGATGTAGGCAAACAAAACTCACCTAAAGCATTCTGAACTGTCCATGCCGTGTAGAGCAGTGTTGACTACCAGTCCACATGCTGGTGCCTCAGCTGTAGTCCTTGCTGCCAGTACTTCACTACCGCCAGCTACGAACTCCATAACTCTGCTAGGGAAAAATACCACATCATACTCCCCAACATTTCAAATCCCCAAAATAATACACGCTGGAAACCAGAAAACCTAAGTGATACTTCTATCGAGGACAGTTACTAGCTGTGTAACCTGGGGACAGAAAATAACTTTTGAGACCTCTCTTTCATTCTCCTTAGAACAAAGATATTAATAATGATATTTATAGTTTTGTTGCAAGACAATCATGTGATGAATTACACAGTGACCAGAATGTAGCTGGTTCAAAATTGAAATGGCTTTTCCTATTATTTGATGAGGCTTGTATTGATTTGATGGTTTCCAAATCATTAAAATATAAGTTATAAGGTGGAAGTAATTAGCGATCAATATACCATGTTGATTCAAACAAAATTTGGATAGAGTCTCTGTCTAGTCTCTCTTCACTGGAGTGTGTTCACTGATGTTTGCATTTGTCTACGCAATGGTTAACTAACAAAGGAATAGTGTGGGGTAAATTCCAGATTTACTTGGAGTTTTTCCTGTCTCAAGGTATCAACTAATGATTGTACAAAAAAGTAGAGTTGATGCAGAAGCACGGCTTAGCAACAGTAGACACTCATCGTCTTCCCTGCTCACACTAGGTCTGAAGAACTTTGACTTTTGTACATTCATCCCATTGGTTTAGTCCCATAAGCAATATTCTCTTACTGCATACTCTGTGTTTGAACGTGGTTAGAGAAACTGCATGAGCTTGAAATTTGAAAGAGAATATCATGGCTCCAATGATAAGACATGCTATACAGTTACAAACCCCTAAAAATCTAAAGTTGAATTACATTAGTTAGATACAGCAAAAGAGATGATGCAAATTTCATGAACTGACTGAGAAATGCAGCGGAAGCAGAAAGAATAGAAACATGTTTAAAGTAATCCAAAAACTTTACATCTGAATCACTACTTAGAAATTTTCATGCTCTTTATCCTCTTGTCTTTAATAAATTTAATTCAAAACCACCATCACAAAGTAACTGCTGACTGAATAAATAATTGCAGAGACAGTGACTGCTATCCTTTAAGTGTTTTTCTCTGTTCCTTAAACAAGGTAATTTACATGAAAAGTCATTTACTGATATTTAGTATGCAGCTTACAGGTGGGATTTCTTCCATGTTCAAAATCAGTACACTGAGCGCTAATAGCAAGAGTCCTATTGCAAAATAATAGGGAAGAATGCATTCAGAAAAATACATGTAAGCAGTCATATTTTCTTTCTTCTGTGCCTCTCTATAGATACAGAGAGATATAAATATAATTATAAATATGTAGATAATAATGATGATATGATAGATGATAAATAGATAAGCACACATATATCTATATATGTACACATATTTGTTTACTTATTCATTTATTTATTTTTATATGGCCTACACATTCTGCCCGTAGCCTGTAGAGACTTCATATGGTTTGGTTTGCTCTAGGATTTACTGAATCAAATAAACTATATCCAGATAATCTAAGTATTATTGACTCACTAGATACTGTCTATTTTTTGTGGCCAGGCGTTTGATGGATAGACTATAAGGTAAGTCTCTTTCCTTGAGGTTTTCTCTACCACTGTGAATTTCACTTCTCTTGGTAAGCCTTTACCTTTTATTTTGTCTGCCATCTCATGTCTTCTGGGCCACACTTTTCTCACCTCTTTATCCCACCTGTCATCGTATTCTTTGGTGATATATCCAGACCACGTTCAGTGAAGTTTCATCAATATACCCATACCCTTTCTTTTACTCTAACTCTTGGCCAATTCTGCAATCTGTGTGGATCCTTCCGTGTGTGTGTTACCCGTGATCTTTGACATCTATATCTTGACCTCTGTGCTCAGCAATAATGTGCTTCTACTGTGCTACACTGGCTTGTCATCACCCATGGCTGCTTAATTAGGTTCTGAAATGTTCAAAATGGAAAAACACTTAATCTTATGCCATCGTTTTAGCAATTTTCTCC
Source organism: Ondatra zibethicus (assembly GCA_004026605.1). Taxonomy (NCBI): domain Eukaryota; kingdom Metazoa; phylum Chordata; class Mammalia; order Rodentia; family Cricetidae; genus Ondatra; species Ondatra zibethicus. The sequence continues at coordinate 12,768 of PVIU01022205.1, read as the reverse complement.
TAAACCTTTCTATCATCTTACCTCTCCAGAACACCCATTAGCAATAAGTCTTCTCTTTCACTAGCGAGGACCTTTTCTCCTTTTATCTAGTCTTCCATAAGACCTTTTGGGATTCCACAAGAGCCAACTCAGACTAGCTCCAGCATGAAAGAGAAATTTAATATAAGATGCAGGTACAGCTCACAGAATCAAATGAATGGAAGAAAGAGAGCCAGACTTCAAAAGGTTTGCAAATCAGAAACAGCAAAGGCACCAGGGTCTCCAGCACTATTTCTCTGAGTTCACCTCTGTTCTTTCTGTGTGTTTCTTTTCTTGCTTGAGACATTTTCTATGCTTTCTCAGTCAGTGGTAGCAGAATTCCACCACAAAGCTGTTCTATTTGCATGACCTCATTGCTAGCTAACCCCAGATCAAATGACTCTCTGAATTCTGATGCACCAAAAAACTTATGCTTTTGCAGCCTTATGAAACCCCGAGCCAGTGAAACATTGCTGAGGGCTAATCCCTTGTCAATTAGCTATCACCGAGGGTTGATACCTAGACAACTAATTGGAGTATGGAGCACACAGTCAGATAAATATGATTACTAAGTACCAAAGAAGGGCATGTTTTGTAAACAAGGATGAAACAATACAGAAGTACAAATCTTTGGCTTCTCCAAACAGTGTTATCTATGTGTACTTTAAGGGTGCTGGATTTACATGCTCTTAATTCAGTAATAATCTATGTTGCTATTGTAAACGGATCATCTGTCCCTTAGTAATGCTTAACCTAGGGCAATTTATAATAATAATGACTTTACCTATTTTTACCCAGTGGATATCATGGCTTACAGAAGAAAATGTTGTCATAGTAACATAAATTTACAAAATTTTAAGGTAAATATTTAGTGACAACTGGTACTAAATAATCCTAGTAATTCTTGCATGAATCCCTAATTAATACATTCATAATTTCACTATTTAGTTATTCCAAATTTATAGCACTTCTCAAAAATGTCAGACCTCTTCTTATCATTCATCATACTGTTTTACTTCATGTAGTTTTATTCACTCCAGAATTTTAGAAAAATTGGAGTCTAACAAATAACAACTCTCCAGGTTCCTCAATGGCCAGACTCATCTATAAAATGATCTTTAGTCCTGGTTCAGATTTTATCAACTACCTATAGACTACCTACAGAAGTTATTCCTTCTCCTGAGCTTAACAATAATTCCTCATCCTAATTCCATCCTCCCCATCCTCTCTAAGCTTCTAAAACATCAATTATTGGACCTATTTCTTTGAGTATGAATTGATTTTATATTTGCATATGTTTTTCAATAATATGCAACTTATCTGCCCACCTCTAATATTTTCCATAATTTACATTCATTGTGTGCTGCTTCCTTTAATCCTCTGTACCAGATACTTCTTCAGAACAGCACTTTAACATTTACTTCTTAGCTACCAATTCATTTCTCTAAGCCAATGTCAAGATTTCAGTTGTCAACTTCATCATCATCTTCCCAGTACTGACCCTCTTTCTGCATCTACTTGATCACTGTCTTCCCCTGTGCTCAACTTTTAAATATTCATTTTACCCTAAAAAGTCCAACATCAGAGCTGTTATGGAATTATTTTCCTAGTGCTACTTACTCGTCATCTAATCAGAGCTGTTAGAAAGACTGAAAGTGAATGGTTTTCCCTTGCCAAAACACCATATCATATTTCAGTAGCTATATGAACAGTTTTATATAGTTAGGCAAAGAAAAATTATCAATGAGTCTTCTAAAAAAGACTTACCTCACAAAGACAGATTTGAAATCATAAAAGTCAACCCTCCCCATTTATATCTATGTATTCACAGACTATCTAAGTAGAAAAGATAGCCTGAAGCAACCTACCTCAAGACCCAACAATAGAACATTTGGGTATATACTCAAAGGATGCTCAATCATACCACAAAGGCATGGGCTCAACTAAGTTCATAGCAGCATTATTTGTAATAGCCAGAACCTGGAAACAACTTAAATGCCCTCAACCTATGAATGGATAAAGACAATGTAGTACATTTACACAGTGGAGTACTACACAGTGTAGACAAATAATGACATGCTGAAATTTGCAGGCAAATGGATAGATCTAGAAAACATCATATTGAGTGAGGTAACCCAGACCCAGAAAGACAAATATAATAGATACTCACTCATAAGTGGCTTTTAGACATAAAGCAGAGAAAAACTAGCCTACAGTTCATAACTCCAGATAACCTCGACAAAAATGAGGACCCTAAGAGAGACATACGTGGATCTAATCTACATGGGAACTAGAAAAAGACAAGATCGCCTGAGTAAGCTGGGTAAAATCTTTCCAATCAAATGGACCTAAAAATCAACTGGTGTAGCTATCCTAATATCTAACAAAATAGACTTCAAACTAAAATCAATCAAAAGAGACAAAGAATGACATTTTATATCGGTCACAGGAAAAGTCTATAAAAGAGGAAATCTTAATACTAAATGTCTACGCTCCAAAAATACAAGGGCACCCTCATATGTAAAAGAAACATTGCTAAAACTTAAATCACATATTAAACCCCACACACTAGTAATGGGAAACTTAAACACCCCACTCTCAATACTGGAAAGGTCTGTCAGAGAGAAAATTTACAGAAAACTAAGGGAGCTAACAGACATTATGTATCAAATGGACTTAACAGATATCAACAGAGGAATCTAAAATGACTGAAAGACAAGGAAATGTTCAACATCCTTAGTCATCAGAGAAATGCAAATCAAAATCACTCTGAGATTCCATGTTACACCTGTTAGAATGCCAATATCAAAAACACTGATAACAATTTATACTGGAGAGGATTTGGGGTAAGGATAACACTCCTCCATTGCTGGTGGGAGTGCAAACTGATACAGCCACTTGGATATCAGTGTGGCGATTTCTCAGAAAATTAGGAAAGGGAGAGGGCAAAAGGGGAGTGGGGAGGAAGAGAGGGGGCAGAGAAAAATATATAGATCAATAAAAATGATTAAAAGGTTTTGAACAATATCAAGAAAATAAAGAGCAATATTAGGGGAAATAACAGATATTTTCAATGTTGCATATTTCTACCCCAACATACAAATTAGGCAATTATTTTTATTTTGGTGTTAAATAAAATTTACATGAAACTAAAAAAGAATCACCTTTTGATACTAAAGTCATAAGCAATAGACAGAATGTGGGAATATCTTGACCTTTGTTCGAAGTGGGAGTGTCTAGAGTAATCCTCGGAGTGCTGTCCTGCTCATTTGTTGCTTTGTAAGGATAAACTTTCCCTTACTTAAGGCACTTTAACATTTTATTATTATTTCTCTTCTCACCCATTTTGCTTTTAAATCCATTTAATACTTTGACTCTAACTATACAATCTCACATAGAGAGCATATAGCAGACTGCCATACTTTGTGTTTATAAAAACTTGAATATTAATTATGTCATTTGCAACCTTCTCCAATGATATCTTTCTATTTTATTTTGAACGACATTCAAGATCCTTAACAGTTTGAAGCTTTTCAGAAGTCAAATCTATTCAGTCAATCATGGTAAGTCTTTGCCTAGGTGGAGCTCTTGAATTTGGCTTACCTTTTTCCCTTTCAGCTTTCTAAAGGGTTATTAAAAGTCAAGGGCCAGCTCTTGGGGAAATCAACTTTTCAACTAGGAAAAGGCAGTGCCTCCTTTATATTTGTGGCATCTGTTCATACCTTTATTATAGCATTCATCACCGTCTATGGCAATGATTTGTTTACCTGTCTCTTCTAAGCAGTGTGTGCCATGAGAAAAAGAATGGTTTCTTAGCTAAGTGAGTCCAGATCCCAGCCTCACTGCCTGGCACAGAGTAGAAACTCCATTAATTATTCTGTTGAGTAATGAGTCCTTCTTGGTAGCTCCTTGAGAGTAAAACTCAGAAAAATAACCAGGTTTTTATTTCTTTGGTAAATACTAAAATGATGACAGCTCTAAAAATCATATGTATAAGATCGGATCACAATAACAGAAACTTTGTCTGGGATTGTGCCACACATGTATCAGGAAAACGCTAAGGTTGATTAACCTTTCAATATATTATCTTAATTAATTATAACACCCACAGTTTTACAGAGCAAGTAAGAGGTACTACTTTTATACTACTTCTGTGCTGCTCGTAAGCAAGAAAAACATCTATAAAAAGGAATTCCGCTGTGATTATTAACTTTCTGGGTTAATATACTTTTTTTTCTAGGAAGCCCTCAAAAAGAATCCCTAATTCTCTTGAGCTGAACAGATAACACCCACTTCCTTGTGACATTATCTTGCTTGTCTTTGTTCTAATCACTGGAGAAGAAGCAATGTTCCTTTCTTCTGCTATTGCATCTGTGAGGTTCACCAGTCACATGTGTGCCTCCTCCCTTCAGGGGCCTCTCCCGCTCTGGAAGGAAGAAGGAAGGACGTATATGAAAAGAAGAATGTTTCTTGTTGTCTCTAGGTCTACATTCTGAAGGTAAAGCAGGCTTCTAAGTAACTATCATGTTTCAGGTGAGTCACCTCATCATTATTCATCTGATCCTAGTGAAGTTTAAACTTATTCTTACTTATGTCTAATACCTAAACTCAATTTTTGTAAGTAAAGTCGACTTTACTTATTTCTCATAATGACAACTAATCATATTTTCAACTCTGTTTTCTAAAGTATGCAAAATATTGACCCATAATAAGGATTACTCCTCACCATCATCCTTTTGAGAAATGTGGGCCACAGGGGTCTTGGCTTCAGGCCTTTTCCTGGGCTCCCACCACACATTGGGTCCTCTGAGCCACCACACTATATTGGGTCCTCTGAGCCATATGTTTATGTCAAGACAGAAATTATGATTGAATCATCCACATGGACACGATAATAGAGCATTGTTAGGGGCCATCAGCATGTTTCTCCACACCAGCCTAGGAGTATGCTGTAAGTTGTTAATCTTCCCAGAAACTCGAAGTACTGGGTATATTACAGTAGCCATGGTAACAGCTATGGGGTTAAACAAATCATATGTCATCCTCAGGACAAATGCTTCTCTGACTTTTAGCAGTAACCACCATTTCTAGTCACTGTTCTCAATATCAGCACTAAACTAAAGGAATAAATCTGAAAGGACTTTTCAGATAAATCCAGCCCCATGTGATCATTTTCAGTTTTTTACTTTAGTTTGTTATTTATCATTTCAGCTCTAGTTATGAAGTACAATATTTTTCCTGGTGAGCAGGGTATAAAAAGACCCTCATACAATTCACCTGTACTATACAATTTATAAGTGTTCAGGTTTTTAAAGCTATCACATGTTTTCATTTCTTCCTTCTCCTATTTTGATTGGCCTTTTAAGGGCTGTCATTACCCCTGCCTATTATGTAGAACTGGTAGCACAGATATACTAGTACCGTGACTAGCCAGTGGCCTGCCTCCTACAATAAACTCCCCGCTGGACAAAGGTCTCACAGCAAGCATTGTGCTTTCCCTTTCATTCCTTATTGTATGTCCGTCATCTTAGTGAAACTGCTCTTGAAAGCACTGCAAACTTGTTTAAAGGAAACCTGAGCTGTCAATCAGTCCAGACAGAGGGCTTTTTCAATAAAATTATTTCCTAGCATGAAAAATCACACTCTGAAACCTGTATCACTATATTACTAAAGAGAAAAGAACCCATTGTTTATTCTGAAGTAAAGCTCATGTCACAAGTGCAGATTATTGAACTATACGTTCAGATGATTCATGTACATCAGTTTGCCACAGAAGACACACATATACCAGCTTGCAACAGGAGACACACATGTACTAGCTTGCAACAGGTGACACACATACACCAGTTTGCAACAGATGACACACATGCACCAGTTTGCAACAGATGACACACATGCACCAGTTTGCAACAGAAGACACTCATACACCAGTTTGCAACAGAAGACACTCATACACCAGTTTGCAACAGAGAACACATACTTCAACAATTGATGTTTAGCAAATATTTCACAGAAAACTATCCCAAATGTTTCCCAAACTCTTTGGTCTTCACAGCTGTTCTTCAGCCCAGCTTTGGTGAAGGTGATAATCTTCAACTGAGTATCTCAGGCTGAAATGGAATGTGTAGTATATATCCTCAATTTCATGATGCAATTGGAATTCCCTTTCTTTGAGGGCTTCTGCATGTATTATACTAAACAGAAGGCTCAGTATTCATTCAGTAGAAATGGTGCATCCAGATTTGGGCTTTGGATCTTAATGAGTAATTTTGTGTTTTTGGACTTGAAATAAACTGTGTCTACAGATTAAAAAATATATCAAAGTATTTCAAGAAAAAGTCATGTGGAGTGGACAACACTATGTATAAAAGATTATCCAAGTGAGATAATGTGTAATTTGTTCCTTTAGGATATTAACTTATAAGCATATATCATTGGACTCGCTTATTATTAAATGATTGACTGAGATTCAATATTAATGACACTATTGAATGACCACGTTGAAAAAAGAGGATTTCAGGAAGTGGGCAGAAGTGGTGGTGCACTTTTTAATCTTTCTGCATTTCCACTGGGGGAAAAAGAATTTAGGTTATAGACAATCAAACTAGAGTCATATAGAGTACAAGCCTTAGCTGGGCAGCATAAGACCCCATCTCAAAGAAAAAGAAAAACCAAGATAAAGCCAGCATTAAAAGCAAAACAACAACAATATAAAAAATTACTGAACAATTTTTTTTTGCAAACCACAGATTACAGGAAGAAAGGCAATTCACTAACACACTCAAGACTACATAATACCAACATCTATTTAGGAATAAGAGGAAAACCACTGCCAGTGAATGAGGAAGTCTGAGAGAACGAGAATCCTAATTATTAGTGGTGTCCGTTAGAAAGCAGGAGCCAATTTTTGGCACAGTGGCAAAACTACACAGAGAATATGTGGCCTTTTCCCTAAATGAACAGAACAAAGAAGCCATGATGATGCTAAGAACGGACAAGGCCACACACGAACCTGCACTAGGAAATGTCGTGGAAGACATTGAGAACAGAATGAGACAGAGACACAATGAGAAAAGAGGGATGACAGAAGTGCAGAGCAAATTCCAGAAAATACACAGCCATTTCTAAATATGACAGAAAATAGCCAAAAGTTACAACAGTCAATGAAAATTCCTGGAAAGAAGCTGTGTCTACAGAGGTGGATTGAAATTTCAGAAGAGCAGTGGTGTGGAGAGGTTGGAATTCTGCAGATCCAAAGGTGATTGCCTCATCTGGGTTTAGCCTTCAATTCCTGAATCCATTCCTTGCCTACTTCTAGTTCAGAAATAATATCCTTTGACTAATACATAAAAACTCTTTAGAATCTATTGACTTAGCTGAGCCATAATATCTACCAAACGGACTATGCTTTCATCTGATAACATGTGAGACCTACAGGGAAGCTTCCATCACCTTGTTGTGACCTGCTTAGATGTAGTTAGTGATGTATTTCAAACTTTCCTTGATTTATGCTATCTTTTATTTTGCAAAACCATAAAGCTTCATGAAACAACTTCCACATTGGAACATAGAAACTGGCAACCACATCTGTGTTCTCAGGCAACAATCACTCAAAATGCACCTGGAATAAACTATCTCTTACTCCCTTTAAGGTGAAAACAATGATTATTTGCATAGAGAGAAGAAAGATTACAAAGCTCTATTAAAATAAACTTTAGGAAAACCTATTTTATATACACATTAGCTATATGAAAATATCAAGATCATGTTCTTTAAAGAGACTTTATGAAAAATGAGAAGTAAAGGCACAACAACATACATGAACACAATAAATGAATGACTGAAATATGTTCACAACTCTGAACAAAATTACAACTTTGAAATTAGCTAAGAAACTTTTACAGAGTGGCCCATTATATGAAAGGACAACATAAATTAGAATCTACAAAAGCTCATAAAATGTACTGTACTCTGGAAAAATATTAAAACTGAGAGGGAGAAAACATTGCAAAAATTATTAAAGCAGAAATAACACAGGAAAGAATAAACACAATAGATGACAGCATAAAGAAAATAAATAAAAAAATGAAAAAAATAAATCAAAAGGTAATGAAGAAAAGCTGGGAGGAAATAACATGAACAAGAGTGGGTGAGAAACTCTGACCATTGGGTAAGCAGTTTCAGCCGATGTGTAATCACAAAGAAAAGCCAGCGTGTGGGAGAAAAAGAAATACCAAACCCGGTAATCCCACAATGATTAATCCAGAGCTGAAGGATTAGGTTTATCGGATGTGCACATAACTTCTGAGCATCGATTCATGACAACCAAAGGCAGAACACATTCCAGTAGAATGATGTGGCTACCAAAGAAAGGGAAACATTCTTTTGGGCATCTGGAAAACAAAGTGTGCAGGCCTTGGGAACCAAATAGAATTAGATTATTATCAGCCTTCTCAACAGCTACCTTCTGCCGTAAGAAAGAGAAGCAGCATGCTACTAAAGGAAAAGAGAATGTGTGCCCAATTGGGTTTTTAATCTAACCTAAGAGATTTTGTAGCCCGAGTAACATAAACTTGTTTTCTTCTGTTCTGTTTTTCTTCCTTCTCCATTCCTCACTGTAAAGAGAAGCTTCTCTGACTAGTGCTGAGAGATATAAACATCACTATTTGAAGGTAGTTTGATGCCAGGTCAATTTAGCTAAACATCAGTAATATCACTCCCAGCCCCCCTACACACGCACACATACTACCTTGGGTCAACCATCTCCATAGCCATGGGCTTTTGTTCAGGTTTATAGTACCAGGCATGAACTTCCTTCTGAATAGTGGGTCTAAAAGTCAAGCAGAGAGTGGATGGTCATGTCCATTTCAATATGCCACTATAGGACCAGTGGGCTCATCCTGCCTAATAGGGTAGAACTATAGTTAACAAGGTTCATATCTGAATAATTGTTGGTGCTTCTTCTCCCGCCATAGTCTACAAAGCTTTTCATGACACTATGAAAACTGGCCAATAGGAAGAGGTAACTCTAACTCAGTTACAGCTTGATTGTCATGTATCTTGCCACTAAAGCATGTGTTGTCTTTAGCACTCCACAGTGATAAATTTGTTTAAACCACCTTCTTTGAGGCAGGATCTCATTGCTTGCTGTCTATGTCAGGCCTGCTGGCTCATAAGCTTCCAGGATTTTTCCTGTATCTGCCTCCCATCTCCATTAGGAGATTCTACAAATTCAAACTCAGCTCCTCACGTTTGCTCAGCACGTACTTGACCTGCTCTGTTACCTTCCCAACCATGTTCAATGTCTGCTTAAATATCACACCAAATTAATACATCAAGAACCTCAAATCTAATCTGCAACAAACATCTTTAAATGGAAAAGATACAACATTTAAGTGTGATTTACCATGCATGAAGGGAAAAGTCTACCTAGAGAGTAGATTATAGATTTTTTTCTTTCCCATTGTTTTTATTGTGTCTTTCAACCCAAGAAGAAAAATTCTACCAAGTACCCTCATCTTTATTCCTTTCATTGGTGAAGAGGAAATGCTATGAAATAAACATAGTAGTGGACTCTTGAATCAGTGTCCCCATGGGCTGCTTCTCATTTATTTTACCTTAGTTGAAATGACTAGCCTAATTGCACCTCTGTTTCAAATCTGTGTTCTACTAAGAATAACAACATTTACCTTATGGTTCTCTTATAAAGACTTCATGAAAAAATTTCTTATAGAAATCTTAGAATGGTGAGGTAATTTGAATGTAATTGGCCCCCATAATTGTATATGGAGTGGCACTATTAGGAGGTGTGGCTTTGTTGGGGTGGGTATGGCCTTGTTGGAGGAAATGTGTCACTAAGGGGGCAGACTTTGAGGTTTCATATGCTCAGGAAAGCATGTCAATTGACTTCTTGTTGCCTACAAGTCAAGATGTAGCCAGCACCATGTCTGCCTGCATGCCGCCATGTTACCCACCATGATGATAATGGACTGAACCTCTGGAATTGCAATTGAACCCCCTTGGTTAAATGTTTGGTGTTATTTAGTAAGAGAAGCTGCGGGCATGGTATCGCTTCACAGTAATAGAAAATCCTAACTAAGACAAGTGGTATTTGTCTTATATGAGATATCAAAACACTAAAACATTATATCACACCCCTAAAGCATCATTGGAGGGAGAAGCTTCTAACCCAAAGTGATATGTGTCAGAATATGCAAGACCTTGTCTTAAGTACAGAATTAAGTACAGTCACTTATTCAAATCCTGAAACTCTGAAAATCCTGTTGATGCTTATAAAACAGGGAAAATAGCAGCATTCTAAAACTAATACAAAGATTCAGGATACCTTAACTAAAATCTGGATATTTATATGTAGGTATTATCATGGAATGCTTCCAAATTGAATATATGCATACTATGAAATCATTATAACTGTCTTGAAAATTAATGCTAAGGTATAATCTACCTTCTAAGTTGCTGGAAAATATTAGATGCATCTTCCTGCCAAAACTTAAAATGCTAGGAGTGCTTGACTTGGCAGTAAATACTGTAATGAAAACTGGAATAATTTGGTTAAGAATAGGATGGTCCTACTTAAGGATGATATGCATTTGTGCTGTGAATTCCTTATTTTAAAACTCATTGAACTGTATACACTTACAACAGAGGAATTTTATGTTGGACAATTATTTCTTGAAATGCCTATTAAAGAGTTTTGTGACTACAACCTAATTTGTTTTGTGAACTATACGTTAAAACCTATTAACTACCCAACCCCCCTAACTCACAAAAAAGACCTCCACAAGTTTCCAGTGATGCTATGTGTATAATCACAAACATGTTTTCTTCTGAAGTGGAATGTCCTTCTGTATATGTGTTGTTTTTATTGATTGACAAATAAAGCTGCTTTGGCCAATGGTGCAAGTATAATCCTAGGCAGCTCTTATATCTCAAATTAACCCATTTCTATCAATCTGTGTATTGCCACAAGTCTGTGACCTACTGGTAAGGTTTCAGCTTTCCAGCATCTTTCTCTCTTTCTACCTGGTGTCTGCCTGACTCCACCTACTCTCTCTATGTATCTCTGATTAGATTTCCCACCTGGCATTACTCTGCTAAGTCATTGGCCCAAACAGCTTTATTTATCAACCAATAAAGCAACACATATACAGAAAATATGTGAAAATATATACTAAGTATGCTAAGCCATGAATATGTATACCTACTGGTTATAGAGTCTTCTAACATACACTAAAAAGTACTAAAGAAACAGTCCTCAATGTAAGTGATCATATAAAGGCAAATGGAAATGTTCTTTAGGGCTGTTTTTTTATGCCACTTTCTGTGTGATTCACAGCAATCACAACTATGAACTCAATGAACACAAATGAGAATTTGATGATGACTATGCTGAGTCTATGTAAGAACCAACCCATCCTATACCTTACCTGGGCAATACAGTAGAGCTGACCCGGTTGGTGGAAGTACAGGTGAGTTGGTCCCAAGTGTGCGACAGTGGGATAGCTGGCCACACCTCCCTCATCTATCATGTAGAGACAAAGGTGGTCGAGAGAAAGGAAAGATACCCTCCTGCCCTTGCCCCTGCCACCAGTGGTGGGTAGGAGAGATGACCCTGAGATCATAAAATCAGGAGAACTATCCCTGACCCTCAACAGCTGCAGGACTTGGGAGAGTGACCACTCTATTGTTCCTGGGCAACACAGTAGAGATGACCCTGGTGGTCCAGGCATGGGAGAGCCAACCCTGAGGGTGTAAAAGCAGGAGACCTGACTCCACCCCTTGCTCAGTGCTATAAGGAGTGAACTAGCTGGGGCAATGCTAGAGCTCACCTTGCTGGTGAGGTCAGGGTCAAGCTGGCAGACAGACCAACCCTGCAACTACCCCGGTCCCAGAATTAGGGTTACATGTTAGCCCACCCCAAAATCTGCCTTACCTATGATCTGCAGGAGCAAGTAAAGGAGCTGGTCCTATAGACACAAAGCTGCAGGATCTTCATGACACAGGGCAACAACAGGATATCCAAAACTAGTCCAAGTGAAGACCCAGCATTGATAGTATAATAGAAGCAAGAGGTCTCAAACCAAACCAATGACTCTTTGCAATGAACACTTAGAAGCAAAGATATGGACAAACAGGTTTACTACTGTGAGTTCACTGTGTTACACTGAACCTTCCTTATAATGAAATATTTTTTCCTTTTTTTTTTCTTCTTTTCTTTCCTTTTCTCTTTTCCTCTTAAACTATATTTCAATTTGGGGGCGTTGCAAGGTCAGAAAACAGATACAAAGGGATAGAGAAGTGAATGGGATAAAGTTCCATGATGTGAAAGACAAAAAGAATAAACTGTCCACGGGCATGTCCCCAGCTAGGTATTCAGGCAGCAGAGGAGAGGGTGCCAGAACTAGTTTTGTACCATAGTCACATTGATGATTATCTTGATTACCATTATAGAAATTTCATCCGATGGATGGAGATAAGAGACAGAGACCTACATTCACATCAGAGCAATGGATTGAGCCCCCAAGGTGCAATTGAAGAGCAGAAGGTGGGAGAAGATGAGTTAGGAAGTTAGGACCGTGAGGGGCTGGCCCACCTACTGAGACAGTGTGCCTGAACTAATGGGAGCGCACCAATCCACCTGGACTGGGACTGAATGAGCATATGATCAAACCAGACTCTCTGAATGTGGCGGCGAAAGTTGGCAGATGGAGAACCCATCAACAATGACAC